>JAKTVX010000064.1:0-68647 GCA_030581755.1 Crinitomyces ghanaensis
AAATAGTTGAAAGCCGCCTTCCTTATTTAGCTGTACCTCTCGATGTTAATCAAACTTAATCACGAGGTTGATCAAGCTATTCAGCGCTCTGGATTATCTCTAAGTTTTGAAAGGGGCCCCACCCAGTAAGCGCTCTCGACTCCATGCGGACGGCTGAGCTTGCAAAATTACAGCATTTTTTTCTTCTCCCAACGGTCCAGTTCATCAAAGGATTCATTTGAAAATTAATATTAATATCGAAATAAATCCAACTTCCTATTAACGGAAGTATAGGTATATTAAATGTAGTTAGTCAATTCCCTCTATCGGCTCGGGAATGGTATTTGAAGATGTTTGTTCTTGTTCGTGCTTTAGTAGTTGTTGGTCAGGCTGCTGAATATCGCGGAAATTATCAATCCAGTTATTTAAATTAAAGACAATCCCTTCATCGTCTGAATCGTCACTCGCCACAGCTAAATGCGAGTCCCACGCACGTTTCACTGAATATCCGCTTCCGACACTGGCCGAACTCATAGTACTAACGTTGCTTTGGGCTTTCTTAATTGGGTTGCCAGTGTCGTCGTCGTTACCATTTTTATTGTTGCAATCAGCTTTATCATCGTCGTCATCCAACCTATAAGCCATAGTAGCAAGGTCTGTTCCGTCAAATGAGTCCACATGGCTTACATGTTCTTCTTGTGGCTCAATCTTGGAAACCGTGTCTAAGAAATGATTTTTAACCAAGTGATCGATTACGGGCCAGCCATAAGCATTGGCAAATCGACGACGCACGATAATGTTGTTGTGAGCATCAGGTTCAAGTTTGACCAGAATTTTTCTCCACGACATGCCCCTGTGCCATTCACGAGCGATCCTCTCTTCTAATTTAGATTGCTCAACTTTGCTGTTGGAGGAATGTTTCTCAAGTGGATTGGACACCGAACCAATTTCGCTAGACTCACTTCCTGAACTTGATTTTGAAATAGAACTAGAGCTGGCACTACTATTGTTTCGGCTATTCAAGTTGAACAAAGAAGATCGAGCTTTAAATCTTCGCGGCGGAAGATCTTCTTCATGATATACCTTGTCATGTAGAATGATATTTGGCCTAGAAGACGGATCATTAATGAATGAGGGGGACGGTAAAGGGGGAACCAAAACAGATATGCCAGACTCAATGACCGAAGATGGCCTAGGAATGCCACGCAAAATTGATTCAGCATCTTCCTCATCTGAAGACGACACAGACGATCCTACTGTCTGCGTTCGTTTGATGATCCTGGTCTTCTTCTTTGTACCGGCCTGAGGGGCTATAAAAGAAAAGAAAGCAGGAAGTACCGAGCCATTCTTATCGGACTTAACAGCGCTTTTTGGCAACTCGCTTTTAGCTGGCACTTCGGTTGCCGAGCCTGAATCTTCAGCGTCGTCCGACAAGTCAGTCGTCTTTCCATTGCCAGGCCTTCCATTCTTCCCCTGTCCTTTATGATCCAGTTGAATTCCCGCTCTAGAAATTCCTTTCCAGTCTAAGTAAAGTATGGAGGCAGTTCGAAGAGGAACAATACCATCATTAATAGCGTTAGCATATAGAGTTCGGGATTTAAACTTCACCAAAGCTTCATGCGCAGGACCACCTGGCAAGATTTGAAGCAGTGGCTTATGGTGTTTGAGCTTCTTATTGACATTCCAGGCCAGGCCAAGATCACGCCCAGTTTTGCCCACCAACCCGATATCAAGCGCAAACTTGACATATCCCGGATTCTCATGGCTGATACCGAGAAATGGAGTCGCCAGGCAAATGAAATTTTGCGGCTTAATGCGTTTGAAAAAAGTAGGGTCTTTAGCCTGAATATGGGCTACAGCGAACGTTTGCACAAGGCCACCAAGTGAATGGGCAATGAATGATATTTTCGAGGGTTTCACCTGATCCTCGGATCCGCTAGCAAGAACGTCCAAGACGTAGTCGCCGAGTCGACGCCCTTGGAACTTGATACCTTTTTCAGTTTTACACACATTGCCGAAATATCCACGCACAATAATGTTCTCACCAGTTGTCTTCGCCATCGCATCTATCTGTTCTTTGACGTATAACATGTCTGCACCGACGTTGGAATGCAACCCATGTGTAATAATTACCAAGTGAAGAGGTTTATCCACTCGGGGTATGGGGGAATGCCAAATATCCAAGGTATCTATCCTTCTCACGGATAAACCGGAGACTTGTGGTGAGCGGGGAGTGGTAGCTGTGATGCCGTGATGACTGTGAAAATCCTCATACTTTGCTGAAGAAACACTCCGTCTTGTAGGGCCGACCGCCAGTTCGAACTGGACTTCGGAGTTAGTGGAAAAGATGATTTGGCTCACAACGTCAATAATCCATACATATTTCCACTTTTGCTTATTAAGAAACAGTTCAACATAGGTAGACTGTCCTGGTTTAAGCTGAGGATCGTAGAATGGCTGCTCAGCGGTCGAATAAACTTTTTCGTTCTGGTTATAATCTTCGGAACGTACATCAACATAAAGCATATAAGGACCGGCCAAATAGGCTGCTCTCAGAGCCACAGATTCCAAGTTCTTGATTTTGAGCCATAATGATGGAGCGTGCGACGTAGGAGATGACGAGCCAGAGCTGGCAGGGGTGTAAGTGATTACATATCTATAAAGTTCGCCGACATGGACACGGTCCTTGGTGCAATATAAGGCAGCTGGACGATGTTGATCGGACCCCTTCTTGCTAGTTGGACTGCTGTTGTTGCTGAGAAGCGGCATTGCACATCGTTAGCTGCGTACAAGGGACGGTGTAATAAGGTTAGCAGTTTAATTAAACGTTTTCACATGCACGGGACGTAGCCGCACGAACTGACCGACCAAATCCGGAAGGACAATAATAACTAGATCCGATAAAAATGCGCCAAAATAGGTCACGGATTTCTTCTTACCTTTTCATGTAATACAACTAGAATTATTTAAATATGTACGTGATGCCACTCACTGATTATGCTGACAAACATAACTGTGGACCACCACAGCTGTCGCCGTTTGGATATTCATTGAACGGATAATGCCCGCCTGGGGAATTTCAACGCACATGTCCAGCTCAGCCAATATATCTCCAGGGATTCCTTGGCGCTCTCGGCCGAGAACAATCAAAGACTTCTTAGGGAAAGACAAACTGGGGGTCAGCGGTTTAGAATTGTCGGTCTGCTCCAATCCTATAAGCGTGTAACCTTGTCGTTTCATGTCCTGCAAATAATCTTTTGTTTCATCAGGCCTCACCTGTTCCATAGGCATCCACTGATCAGAAGTAACGGCAACGTTTTTAAATCCCGCATCCTTTAAAATATCCATATGCGGCACGGTCAACAGTTTTGCACCTAGTACTTCACATACACGACAAATGCCACCCAAATTGGGAGCTTTATCAACAAGACTTGCGACGACAATTAAATCACCTCTTTTGGCTAGTCTTTCGTCTTGCTTGCGGCGGCCTTCTTGGAGGTCCTCAATTATAGAGTTCCAAGCCCCACTTTTGGTCTGAATATGAGGCATCATAGATGAAGATGGTGGTGGCGATGGCGATGCCAATGCAGACGGTGCTGCGACAGTTTCTGGAGGAGGTAAATCTTCAGCATGAAGAGCGTCTTGACCCTCTTGAGGCAAGGTCTCCTGATCAACATCCATAGCGTCCACATCCATACCTGACAAATCTTTACCTGGAAGGTATCTTATGAAATCATGCATATGAATTATCGGGACCGGGCGGTCAATCACTTTCTTCAAGACTCCCCCGCAAATTAAAAGCAAGTTCATATCGGCTTCCAAATCCCAAATGGTTTGTTCTCCACTTTTGTATTGCTTGAATGTTTCAGTTTGTTCGGCATTACGCGCAATCCTTTCAGCGATGGAGGCAGCGGGACCTAATTTCTCGCGCAGGGCCGAGTCTTGATAAATCGTGTTCACAAAAGCACATGCCATAGATACCGCCGTATGGCGAATGGTTGCTCGATTACTAGTAGACAACGCGCTTGCTAGTTCAAGGTACTGTTCGCAAAGAGCAATAGCTCTGTCGGCCGGGAACGAGTTCTGCAAAGAGCGTTTCCGGAGTTGTCGACAAACCATAATACCTATACGTAAGTAGCTAGCAATCAGACGAGGTTCCTGAGTGGGATTTTGTAGCGGATAAAATAACACTTTGTCCGCCCAATCTGGACGACGGACCAACAGCCTGGCAACGAGCCATTCAATATACACACGAACCAATGGGGACGGCTCTGAGAGAAGAACCGGAGACAAATGTGTAAACAATAAGGTCTGGATGAATGCTTCATTATTAACTTGCCTTTCAAGCATTAGCATTGCCTGGAAACAGCGTAATCGAACAATTTCTTCGTATCCGTCATTGCGTTTAAGTGGCTCCGACACATGGTACTTAGGAGAGACCCAAATGTGCTCAAGCAGATTGACAGCATAATCACCAGCAAAATTAAAGAGGTAATCCGCAGCAACAATGCGAGCACCAACTTCCTCATCACCATAGAAATAAAAATATGAGAAATCTTTCTTAGAAACCTTGAGCTCCGCATCTAAAATAGTGGATACAACATTCTCGAGCCGGAACAAATGGGTGTCTTGTTGAAGAAAACTGTAAATAAAAATCATAACTTGGCCAATCCATGCCACGCCTTCATACCAAGAAAGCTGCTTGGCCAAGAATGGCAGAAGCCCTCGCCGAGCGTAGCTTTGAAGAACAAACTCATCGGCTATTTTTTCCATAACAATATTAATTTCTGTGTGATTTGCAGTAATTAAAGCTTTATGGAAGAAAGTGCGGATGAGCTTTTGGTGTAAGTCTCGTTCAGTGGCCATTAAACGATCAGTGACAACAGCATTCCACATGTTCAATAGAGCTCCGCCGATCGACTTGAATGATTTCGCAATATTATCAAGGGAATGAAGTTGTGAATCAAGCAACATGTGAAGCACGTCAGCCGCGTATTTGCGCCCCTCGTGAGACATGGACGCAAAATGCTCTCCAAGCATCTCAACTAGATCTGGCGAAAAATACTGAGAGGAAGGAAGAACGCGAGTATCTGCGCTAACAAATTCATCAGATTTAGGTTTCCATTCAATTGACAGCTTTTTATATGCGGCCGTCAAAGTGACCAATTTGGAAACTGCATCATACTCGACCCAATTTTTTGAAGCCAAGAATTCCAAAAGTTCAGGAACAGACTTCTGATGAACAAAAACTGTCTTCTTCAGGGAAGGTTCAACGGTTGACTCGGGAGCTTGATCCACAAACGGCTGAATCCAGCTATAATGGAATGCTTTCTTCATGAGAGCACGTGTAACCAGAGGTGAGGACAATGCATCATCGGGTTCCGCTTCCACAAGCTCCTTAAATCGAAGTTCAAAATCTGACAAATGAGACATGTTATGTACGGCTCGATCGGGATGGCTAGCCAAAATAATAAAGCACATTTCATCGAGGCTCAATCCATGCAAAAACCGCTCTGGAGAATACTGTTCCAAATGAGACAGCAGTTCTACATATGCTACAATAGACTCAGGCTTGATATCAGGGCGAGCCTGTTCAAAGCTCGGAATGCAGCTCTTGAGGTTGTAGCAAAGTCTGTTTAAAACTACATCCAATTTGTAAGACACTCGTTGAATAAACATGCCAACAACGTCTATCCAAGAAGCAAGATTGACGACAGAAAAGTCAACATGCTGTAAGATCTGCAAGCAATAGGCCACAAGTGCATTCTCCCGGAGCTCGGATTCTGCATGAGGAGCCGTAGAGGAGCCGATTCTCGCCATAAGATCCAGCTCAGTAGCACCTAAGACCACTCGAGCACAGGAAGTTCTCGAGCATGCGGCAATACTTTCACCAGATGCTTTGCTCTTGTTGTATCCATGGATGCCATCAGCTATTCCTTTAAATACAAAGAATCGAGCAGGGTCAAAGGACATTCGTTGTTCATGCAACAAGGTCAACAGGGCTCCGATAAGACTAAGCACAAGCGTACACGGATTCTCATCGGGATCAACGTCCCTTGGCAGACACGCGCTGTGGATCAGCTGCGCCGTAAATTGGGCTACACGATTTCCATGCGGGCAGACATAACCCCTCGAGGGGTCTCGGACCGTGACAAATAACGATGCCTGCATAATGTATCTATAGATATCATTGGCAACAAATCTTGGGTACAAAGACAAGACAATAATGTCGTCATCACTTAGGTCCATGATGACCCCGGCGATGAGTTTACGGATATTGTCGGACGACGAGCTCAAACCGATTGAGAGCAGAGACACGCACCATAACCCAGGAATCGGAGAGGACGGTTTCAAGATACGACTAAAGTCGTCTAAACATTCCTGCGCCTGGTTGAACGAGGTATCGATAGCCACAATTTCAATTAGCGAAAAGTACCTGTTCCATTCCAAAAGCCTAAAATCACGGTCTTTCGTGTCCCACTCCATACAAGGCACATCCACATCTCTATTAAGAGCCTTAATAGATGAGATCAAAATATGCAAAGAGTATTTTCTGCAGTCATGAGAAGTTCCAGTTAACCCTTTGTTAAGCAATTCCCAATATGCATTGTCACCGAGCATGTCCTGGAACATGCTATCGAGGAACAAATCAGGAAGGGAAACCCATCGAACCCAAATCCTATATCCAGCTTCGCGGATGGCTTTGTCGCTAGATTGCGCATATATCGTAATTGCATGCCAAACCTTTGGCATAAAATCTTCTTCCAAAGGACGGCTCACGGCCTCAGCTATAATGCGTAATGCCAACAGGCCCAGTTTTGAAGAGCCTTCATGCGTTGCTACGGCGTCGATGTCAGCGAGCAAATCTGCAATTTGAAGCATCGGATTTCCGATCATCATCGACTGTAGCACAATTAAGTCCCAGAAGACCAAAGCTGTTCGAGCCTCTGCTTGAGCGTCGGCATCATCGTCATCATTTTCGTCGAATTTCTTGGCGAGATACCCTTGAATATCATCCTTTATAGTGGACAAGACGTATTCTCTAAAAGGATCTACTTTTCCAAACAGTGGGTTTAGCAGAACCAATATTTCTTCATTCTTCGGCACAGAATTATAGGAATGCTTCAATTGATCAAATACCGGCTGGTTAGTAAATGAGAACAACACAAAAGAGAAAAGAGAAAAACCTATGTCGAGAAACTTACTTTCCAAGCTTCGTCGGACGGATCGCGATCAGAGCACAGGTCGCCCAATAAATTACTAAGGGCTAAGCAGTCGACGAAATCGTCATTTCTTAAATCAAATAAGCGGGCGCAGAGCGATTGAGCTACCTGGATGGTCGTGGCATCACCCAAGTCTAGAGCCTCGCTTACCAGTGACATTGGTGATCAGGCGGTTTTTTTGAGTTGCGGCGGTGCACCTTAATATTTTGTAGCACCGCAGCAACAACGAGCAAGCTCAAATAGGTTTATCAGCGGCAGGGCGATAGGGGTTAGGTCGAAGCCGCTGCTTGGACTAGCGATGAGATGGAAAAGCCGTACAACATATAATACATGTGGAACAAAGAAAATAAAGAAAGACATCCTTGCAGCCTAGAAATAATGTATCTAATAAATATAACATCTAACTTAACAACGTACTAGGTATTTGGTAATCTAATAAATATTATACTCTGTCTAACTGCAATCGTTCGCTCTGGTTACCCAAACGAGAGATGCGTAAAAACACGTCACATCCGTAGCCCTCCAAGGAATGCAAATCCAGCGCGCCATCCCAATACTCAGCATAGATTCTGCTCAACGGCAGCCCCATGCCAAGTTTCATATGAGGAGGACGGGCAGTCAACGAGCTCAATGAGGAGGAGCGAGATGCTAAATCAATCGACCCCTGGCTCGTTACTGCAGCCTCTCTTTTAAGCTGCTGCGCATGCTCATAATGTTCTTTCGGATCTGCGACATTGGGTTGCACTTCATCGGAAAGACCGGCCAACGCAGGGATCTGTTGGAAGTTCCGAAGTCGACCTTTAGATCTAGGCCCCTTAGCAAATGACCAAATGTGAGGCAGGATATCTCGGGGAACGCCTCCGCCTTGATCGGAAATCCGTATAAATACATTTTGAGGCGTGTTAGACACAGACACTACAATAGGCGGGGGAGGAATCGAGGAGGACGGGCCCACATGTCCCTTCTTTAAATGAGAAATGACAGTGGCTTCTATACTGTTACGAAGAAGTTCGCCAATAATATAGTCAAGGTGGGACTTAATATACGGGAAAGTAGCCTCGTCTAAGAAGCCTTCTAAAATAACTTCAGGCATCTCAGCTTCGGGATAAAGCTGACGAATGAGGTTAGTCGCATGAAAAGCACAAGATTCTATAGTCTCCTTTGCGTTACATTGAAGAAAGACCTCTCCAATATAGCTTTGGTCTTTGTCATCATTAGACTCACCGGATGCAAAAGATCTGCTGAGGGCTAAGTGCTGCTCAGCAATAACGCGACGTGATATCCTTGAACATAACATTGCTGACATGAACTGATCCAATCGCTGAGGGTCAATGCATTCGTCTAAAGAAGTTTGTATAGCACCCATCACAAGTTTCGGGATCATGCTGAGGTGGGAATCTAAAAGTTTAGTAAGTAACTCGCAGAACTTTTGGTTGTCGTCCAGGCAGTTCACAAGAGGAAATCGTCTGAACTGATCGAATGCAGAATAGTAATGCTCGTAGACATCAGATAGGTATTCATTTGAAACAACAGAGTAAGGCAGCTTCTGCATTTCACGAATTCGGTGAGAGATCCGCACCGGTAGCTCAACGCGGACGAAATTCGCAGAGGATATGATTTTTTCTGTGCTTAATTTCCTTCCAAAAAATGCCAATTGGCGTAAAGAAACTGGACGCGGAGACTTTGCAACCCAGTCCAAAAGAACGGCGTTCTGGTAGAAATGACGTGGATTTATGACTGGAGAATTCTTGGGATATGTATAGTTGTACTCGACATCCATGGAGTTGTCCAACATAGCAATACGCGCCAGATGAGAATGACATCTAGATAATATATGCCATGTCGGACACCTTGGGTGTCGTAGATGAGCCTTTATTTTCTTCATTACTCACGGAATTGATGCAAAAATCAGTACGTACGAATGTGTGAGTGAATGAAAGAAGTTATCGGCCTGCGTCCTGTTGTGGAGATATCTGTACTATGAGTCAAAACCTATTCCACTATGCCGCAGCCCGCCTGGGCTGACTGCTGCAGAAAAGCGATAACAACCTTAACCTTGGGCCAAGCCCTGAACTCCAAGGTGTGTGCCTGAACAGCCTTACCATTTGTCACGGATCAAATAGAGTTGTGTCGGCACGGCGGGATCGGCCCCAACGAACTGTCACATCTAAGAGAACCATTTACACACATACACCCTGTACAATATGACTAAAGAGGAGCACACCCAAAAGGATGATACCAGAGAGCAAGAAGATGAGGGTATTGTCTTCTTCTTTGATATTGATAATACTTTGTACAAGAAACAGTACCGGATCAATGAGCTTATGCAGGAGCGGATCCGGGACTACTTTAAGCGACATTTAGGTATAGATGATGAAAGTGCGGAAGCGTTACAGATGCAATACTATAAAGATTATGGATTAGCCATCGAAGGGCTGGTTCGGTTTAACAAAGTGGACGCAATGAAGTACAATTCGGAAGTGGACGATACTTTACCGCTAGAAGAGATCTTGATGCCAGATCCCGAATTGAGAGAGTTGTTGTTACGAATCGACCGGCGGAAAGTCAAAAAGATGTGGCTTTTTACGAATGCTTATATCAACCATGCTAGAAAGGTTGTAAAACTACTAGGAGTGGACGACTTGTTTGATGGGGTTACATATTGTGACTATAGTCGTATGCCGTTAATTTGTAAACCTAAACGAGAAATGTTTCGAAAGGCAATGAAAGACGCCGATGTCACGGACCCAGCGAAGTGCTATTTCGTCGATGATAGTTACATCAACATAGAGGCCGCCAAAAAGATGGGATGGAAGGGAACTGCGCATTACGTAGAACCTGAAGATAGAGTTCCGGCAAAGCCAGCGGGGGATTACGTTGTCAGAGATTTGAATGAGTTGCAGGAAGTTTTTCCCGAGTTGTTTGTAAGCGAACCAGACTCTTCAACCCATGTACAAGACTGATAGATAGAGATGCACACACACGTGCACGCTCATACGTACAGACACACATTCACAGACGTCCGCATACGTATCGCTACAATCGCTAGTAGATGGCCACGTGTAAGGGACAGCTGTCGTGCGCTATGGAGCTTTGTAAATTAGGGCATGTACATTAATAAATAATATTATTTATAATAAATAAGTCCTAACTAACAAGCTAACTGTAGACCGCGAGTTTCTGGGCCCATTGCTTACCAGATTGAGCCAAGTCTGTTTTGAAGGCAGTGATGTCGGCTAATATGTCTGCCGTCTCCTGTTTGAATGTTCCGGATTCTAAGTGCGAATCTGGCGAAGCATATGACATGACTTGTCGCAGGTGTTCACTAAGGAGTTTATTATGACGCATGACAGCAGCATTTTCTGCCTGGATAGCGCGACGCTTGTTTTCCTCATCGATTGCTCGGTCCTCGTAGAAGCGAATGGCTCGATTGAGTTTGGAAAGCTCCTGCTTGAATGCATCGTCTTGTTCTTGTTTATGCAGAGATAATTGCAAAGAATTAATTTGCTGTTGCATATCTTCGACAAGGCGATCGCGGTCGGCCGCTGATACGATGTCTTGGTTGATGACTGCTTTGTTATGAATCCGTCGAGCTTGGTCAGCATATCGTAATGTAGAAAGAGTTTCATCGTAGTCTGTCGGAGAAATGCACGCGATCATTGCGGTCTTGGAGTTGCCTCCTAAACTTTCTTTCAGTAGCCACGTCAAAATTGAATCTCGATATGGAACCATCTGTTTCGGAGTGGTCAAGGCTGAGATTACCCGACCCAAGGTGCTTAGGGATTTGTTAATATTGGAGCCTTCGCGTAATCTGTCACCAGTAACTCCGCTTGAGCTGACGCGTTCCGAGCCTGCCAAGTCCACTAATCGAATGTAAGAAATTTTTTCTTCTGTAGAGTCTGAGTCAGTATGAAAATGAACTTGCTTCAAGGTCAACGTGAAAACGGCGTGGGATCGACTAGATCTTTCATTCATTTTGGTAGATGCGGTAGATCTGTACTTGTTTCCAATTGCTAGATATTTCAGAGCTTGCTCGGGAGATTTCGCGACGTATTCAGAAAGCCCTTCAACGTAGGGCCCGTCGGTGGGGGATTCACGGATTCTGAGATACCCGCTAGAAGAGTTGGACGAAGCCGACCCATTCGACGGGGAGGAACCAGCAGGAGACGCAAATGGAATTTTTGATGATCTAGACTTTGTCTGCTTCGATGTCACGTCCAACAGGTCACGTACATGCTCGTTATATATTTCGAAATACGACAATCTGACGGTGCAACTTACATTTTGTTTCGCTAATGCGTTAACTCGGCTAAACAAGTCGTAGCATGTCCGGGGAATTATTCCTTGCGATTGAGGATCGCCATCATCGCACTCATCTCCTCCTCGTTGGTTAAGGCCGGTGTCGTTACCCATCATTGTGTAAGATTTACCCGACCCTGTTTGTCCGTAGGCAAAAATAGTTGTATTATATCCTTCCATGTTGTGATCGAGAAATTCTTTCCCGATTATGTTGTACACTGCCGATTGGTCCACGTAGTCCTCATGGGTCGGATCAAGCGAAGAAAGACAATGATCGAAATGGAAAACTTTAGACGGAATTTGCGATAGGCCAGCCCGCTTTGGGTCACTGCGTTTTGGGAGAAGGGTTAAAGAATGGTCAGCGTCGTCTAATTTGACAATGCATTGAGAGCCATGTTCTCGAGCCACAAACGGCCGCAACCGCACAGCTACCTTGACGTTACCTTTTTCCATTGCTTTCTTCCTTGTGTCAAAAGACGTGTGAGGGCGACTAGGCGTAGGACTGCTAGTGTCGGACAATGAGCTAGATGGCGATTCTGGCAGTCGCGCCATTGCAGCGAGCGCGTGGTGCATGCTGATTGTTTATCGCTCTCTGGAAGAAGGTTGTAAACAAGAATGCCGATTAAAGTTAATCTTAGATTAACGATTTAACCCTGACCCTGGCAGCGTGTCTCCGTCGCTTGGACCGCGGCTTTGTATTTGACATTTATTATCTGAAGTGTGGGGTAATACATTCACATGCGGGGAGATACTAGCTCCCTTTACTGGAGCTCCAGCACATAGTTTCTTTTCTACGATCAACTGCAGCAATGGGAGAACAAACGCGAAAGTTGACTTTGATAGAAAAAATCAAACTGGTGGCTTTAGTGGTCAATTTACCGTTGATTGTAATCTATGCTGCCATTAAAAAAGTTTTAACTCGTTCAAAGACACCATTTAAAGCTGCGGTGATGTACACACTTGTCGGCATTTTGTTCAAGAAGTTTTATATTCCTCCTTTCCAAAAGCTACTTTTAGCTCTTCCTCATGATGGATTGAGAAGACTCATGTCACGTGGATTACCGAACGGTTTCAAAAGATATGAGGTACCTGGACTCCCGTCCACTAGCCGAGCGATATGGATTACTGAGGCTCCTAATAGAAAGCGCACTGATCCTATATTGGTGTATTTACACGGAGGTGCATACGTGCTTCCATTGGTCATGGACCAATATCAGTTTGTAGTGAACTTGTACAAACAAGCCAAGAATCCACGACTTTCAGTGCTGTTCCTCGATTATAGCCTCGCACCACAGGCTCAATATCCTGACCAATTGGCCGAAGCTGCTCAATTGTACCATCAGTTAGTGGATGTTGAAGGAAATACGAATATCAGACTAATGGGAGATTCATGCGGAGGAAATTTGGCTATTGCCCTGATGGCCCATATTCATTATGGCCATCCTAATTCTCAAGCGGTTATACCTATCAATTCAAAAATCAAGCCGACAGGCGTAGTGCTCATTTCACCCTGGGTTGACTTGGAGCCCACACTTACCGAAGGATCTTCATACCAAGCTAATCAACATCATGATTATCTTCACTGGCACAAGGATGACGAACTTTCATCCTATTATTGCCCATCCAAGGAATATCGAAGTGGCGATCCATTTGTGAGCCCTTTGAGAGCTCCGCGGGAGTTTTGGAATGATGTCTTTCCTCATAATACTTTTACAGTCTGGGGGGACCGGGAAATTCTACGAGACGACTGTCAGCAATTCTGTTTTAACGCAGGACTGGAGAACACTCATGTTGAGCAAGACGGAGTTCATATTGCGGTGATATTCGATCAGAACAAACAAACTATGGATAAAATCCTTAATGTTATTTCTTCATAGCTACGTAATAATAGAACTACAAATAGTGAGATATTACTGACACTTCCTCTTTTTTCTTCATCGATTTCGTTACTTCTTTGCAAACTCTACATGCAGGATAAGGTTGTCGAATGCAAATCCATTGAGTTGTCTGCAGGCCCGTTCAGCATATTCGCGGATCTCATAAGAGACAAAGGCAAATCCTCTGTTGCGGCCAGTGATTCTGTCACGAACGAGATAACATCTGTTAACTCTGCCGAACCGTGAGAACAATGCACGAAGTTCATCCTCCATGATATCTTCACTGAGATTGGTGACTCGAAGGGTACAGTTATCATCGCGCTCAGGAGCAGGGGTTCTACCAGGATCGGTCAGGCCACCTGCAGGCCTGTCACGTTGATGAGGAGGAACATATGTAGATCCCCCACGGCCTCCAGCAGCAGCGGCAGCAGCAGGTGCGCCTGGACCCGCTTGAGGGGTTCCCAATCTGGATCCCGGTTCTGAACCACCAGCTGCACCGTCAGCGCCGCCCAGAGCTTCCTTATAAGGACATCTTGAAGTAAAGTGATCACCGCCACATGTTCTGCATTGAAGAACCTTAGAACCTTTAGCAGCGGCCTTCGCGGCCTTTTCAGCTTCTTCTTCAGCTTCTTCGTCTTTTGACAACTTAAGACTTAATTTGAATGGCATATTTTCACCGACATTGGTAGTTGTAAAATTTGGGCCGGCGCCACGTCCTTTTTCTAGACCATACTTTTCCCATTTTTTCCGTTCAGCAACCGCATGTTCGACTTTTGTCTTGACCACCACCTTTTTGACTCGTTGAGTGATTTTTATTTTGTTGCCAGTTTCCTCATCTATCCGATAAGATACAATTGTAGTAGTTCCATCAGGATTTTCAGTGATCTCTGGGGCAGAAAGTCCCGCGTTATCATCCACCTCGTCCCAGGCCGGTTTACTGTCTGTCATGATGATGATGATTTTTGCATTCTGAAAATTTGCCGCACTGATAAACTAGGACGAACTTTAACTTTAGGCTGCTGCCAAGTGGCGTAAGGAACTATTGTCGGGACCAGCCGCATTATCAAAACAAATCACGTGCTTAGCCGTGTAAGTGCATATTTTAATTTGCCGTAAGCAAAATGTAGTCTTAACTGGTAGCTTACAGTTACTATGATACGTCATGCAAAATCCAAAATTTTGCCTTTTTGTGAATTTTTCCTCTCGAAGGACAATTTACTGCAGTACGATATACAAAATGAACTAGTTACTCGTAACGAGCCTCAGTGGCCGCACAATGCGGCCTGCATTACAGCCAACTTTAATAGAGAGGGAAATATATTTTTGAATAGCCAGCCATGAATATTGGCGGAGATCCAGATTCAAATGAGTACCTGCGGCGACCAAAATGAGTGGATATTTCTCGCAAAGGGGAAGGCAAATGCTGTGTTTTACAATGTTAGGGAAAAATACGTTGTTCGAGTCAGGATGCGTGGTAAAACCCATGATGTATACCGCGGACTTAAAAACCACCTTGAGCCAGCCCTCGGAGTTCATCACTGCACCAAAACTGATCTGATCAATATAGCTTACTGGGACTTTGTTATCAAATGCCCCGAGGGTATTCAGCTATCTGATTTGGAATGGGGACTGGCTATGGAGTTCGTAGGACAGGACCCGCTTAGCCGCATTACTACCTATCTTGAAGACTGCCAAGTGCATAAATACGAATCGAGCTACGTAATTGAGATGAAGCCAAAATGGCTGATACAATCTCCCAGCGCACCTGCAGGTTGGATCAAATGTCGCACTTGCGCCTTGAAGTTGAAACGTACCGGCAAGCATTCGAAGACTTGCCGACTTCGGCTTGGATCAGACAATCATCAGGTTGTCACTCAGGAATTAAGGCAAATGTTGGAGGGCCATGAGTGCGCTAATGAACTTAGCATTATTGCTGGAAAAGCTGTTGCGCAATCTGGCGTATTGCAAGCAATTAAACGGGTTCAGAGTTTGGACGTTCACGGGCCTCTCCACCATAATGATCGAAGCAGAGAGCAGTTACTGACTTCCTCAATTGAGCTTTTGAATGCTATGGCGTGCAGAGATTGTACGCTATTTATAGAGATTTGGCACGAGGAAGCTTCTCCCAAATATTCCGACGATTACATGGTAGTCGATGGGCGATATGTACGAACCAAGCTGGCTGATCTAGATGTGAAGCCCGAGAAGCTAGATCACTGGGTGGCCACAGAAAAATCATTGCGAGAATATTATTTGAAAGGAACTGCAGAATGAGCACTCCCGGTGCCATACACAAGTTGATAGACGTATCTGACGGTAGCTTTTTCTTGTTCCTGATTTATGCAAACACTTCTGTGTACATGTGCCAAAAATAGCTTTCCCAATTGGCGACAGAATCGATCGTAGACGATCCTCTAGAGTCTTCGTAACTGGAAAGCAGCCGACCGCGAGCGAGACAGGAAGGTTGCATATAGACTACGGCTATCAGTGTAGTATAATAAACAAGTTTATTTAGTTTATTCTAGCTCAACAGTACCTTTAACTGTCATCGATCCCCTATGATCAAGAATCCACACATCAAACTTGGATTTACTCGAGTCAATCGGAGCCGTGCATAGAGTCATCTCGTTGTCCGCAAAGAGCGGTAAGAGGTTCTTATATGAGAAAAATCTTATCTTCTCGTTTGGCCCGATTAGAGAGGCCACCCAACGTAACAAAAGAGTTACGGTTAAAGGGCCATGGACCACTACCCCGGGCATTTGCTCAACCTGTTTGGCGTAGTAGGGACAATAGTGAATCTTGTGCGAATTGAAAGTCAGCGCAGAGTATCTAAATAGCAATATAGTTGACGGCTTAATAGTAAGCTGGTTTGCTGGACTTTTGTTTGGCGCATCCAAGAATCTAGAGAAAATCGCTTTTCTATCGAGCCCACCTTCCTGGGTGAAGTAAATCAAGGACCGCAGCTCTCGGACAGACCAATCATCTGCCTGATGGTTATACATTTTCCTATCAAGGGTAACAGTGACTCGTTCAGATGATCCTTTGACCGAATGATCTAATTTATGAATCTGTTCCAAACATTTCGCAGGGCCCGCGGCTCCAGCAGTATTGAGAGCCAAAGGAATCCGTTTATTGAATTCCACGGAACCTCCTAACCACATGCGGTTGGGGAACTTATCGCCAGGTGATTGGTACTCTTCATAACCGTCCTGTGACAGCTCCTGTTCAGGGGTAGCCGGATTGAAGTAGGCTAGATGATAGCCTGGAGGAACAGTACTGTAAACTTTTTTCCTATCACCTTCAAAACACGATGATGGGAGATAACTTGCCAGTGCAGCATCCAACTTCTGAGATTGGTTGACGGACATGTCATCATAATGACTCCATGGTCCGGGCGTAGAAAGCGATACAGACGACACCCCGCGGGTTAGCGTGTATGCACGGTGGTACAATCGTCCGCTGCGAAGATATGGAACCAGCATTTTTATATATCAATTGATGAATCCAAGTAGCTGACAAATCTACCAAGAGAGAATTGGAAGTACCTTTTGTTGCTTGGGCTACGGATGTTAGTTACCCCACTCCAGGGAATAGGCTCGGAGATTTGAATGCATGGGCGTATGCATGGGAGGGTGTTGCGGTGGGGTGAAACGTCGCCGTTAAGGTTAACGTTGCGGGACCAAAAAAAATTGAAAAAGAAAAAACGGAAAAAAAAAAAAAATTAAAGTTCTTGAGGAAGACGACGTTGGATTCATAGACCACACATCACATATGGAGGAATCCAGAAAACGACAAATCTTAGTAAAAAACAAGGCGCGACGGCAAAAGCTGTATGCTGCTATTAAACACGAACGTAATCTAGCACGACACAAATCTCGGAAGGAGAGGGCCAGAGCCGAAGCAAAAGATCCTAGTCTGAAGGAGGAACGCTTGCAAGAGAATGTTACGCAGACCATTGAATCCAAAAGAGTGTATGATGAGACTGTCAATACCGAATTAGAAGGCGAAGACGAATTCCAGAGCTACTTTGATGGCCGAACTCCCAAGGTCTTATTGACCACCAGCAAAAATGCGCACAAACAAGCGTACGAATTCTGCCAAGTGTTGATGGAAGTATTACCGAACACGGAGTTTGTGAAACGAAAGTATCAATTTGAAATGAAAGACATGGCGAACCTTTGCACCAAACGGGATTATACTGATCTGGTTGTTGTGAACGAACACAAGAAAGTCGTTAATGGGATTACTTTTATTCACTTACCGCATGGACCTACATTTTATTTCTCAATCTCATCGCTAAAATACCCAGAAGCAATCCCGGAAGTGGGAGTTCCGACTAGCCATATTCCTGAACTGATTTTGAATAATTTTACAACGAGACTAGGACAGACGGTCGGCCGGTTCTTTCAATCACTATTTCCTCATCGGCCAGAATTTGAAGGACGTCAGGTAGTAACTTTGCACAACCAGCGAGATTTTATTTATTTTAGAAGACATCGATATACGTTCAAAGATGGCGAAAAAGTTGGACTGAAAGAATTGGGTCCTCAATTTACTCTTAGATTAAGAAGGCTGCAAAAAGGAATCCGTGGAGAACTCGAGTGGGAACATCGCCCTGACATGGATAAAGACAAGAAAAAGTTTTACTTGTAAAAACTACTAATAGAGTACTGATAATATACTAAGCAATATAACATGATAGTCACACCGATATAACAGCAGTAATTAAGTAATAATAATAATAATAATAATCGTAGCAGTATTTACAAGTCACCCTCTGGGTCAACTAATCTCCAGTTATTTTCGGCCGAAAACTCTGGATGAGGTGGTCCTAGCACCGTCACAGTAGCCTCCGAAGAACCTAAGTTGGCAAGACATCCAAGATACTTGTCCGCAACTCTCTTCACATCCTCGACAGTAACCGCAAGTAATGCCTCGCGTCTCTTTTGCCGCATCTCGTTGCTCAGTCCGTAGAGATACTCATATGTGATCTCGGATCTTGGACTAATAGGTGCATCGACGCCTTGGAAAACACTAAGTTTGGCTTCCTCCAGATCTCTGTCGGTCCACTTATAATTAAGAGCCCAGTCCCGGCTGTTTTTAATAGTTTTTATGGTATTGAGAGGATTGGGATCTCGATACGAATAGAATGAAAAGAGTCCATCCATAGCGGAGTACGAAGCACCTCCACCATATGCACCACCTTTTTCTCGAACTTCCTTGTGGAGATACCGATGAGTCAGCAGATTAGCCAACATCTGCAATGCAGCACTGTCGGGATCAAAATATGAAGCACCCTTAACGGACGCGCCAACGTAGCTTACCTGGAATGGAAGCAAGAAGTGCGTTTTGTAGAAGCTGCTGACATCTAAATCCTTTAAAGTACTAGCAGAGATACTACCGTTTGCTTGCAAGGGAAATTTGTTGACGAAATCGGTGAGCCCAGAAAAATTCTCCTCCACACCAGACTCACTACTCGTCAATCCTGCAACGAAAGCACCTGGTTTCTCAGTAATAATAGACTGAATTTGTTTGAGCTTAGAAACTACTTGGGATTGCAGCTCTCCGTCAGACAACTTAGACATCCGAATGATGAATCTCATTTGGTCCATTCCGCTAAGAGTTTCGTCAAGATTTGTCTTAAGAGTCAGGGAGGATTTGGAATTCATCATAGCATAGCGATGGCCAGAGTCTGACAATGAGTTTAAAGCATTCTGAGCGGTGGCAAGAATCAACGGCTTCAGCTTGGACAGATTCGAGAAATCAGCCTTCTTAACCATTTCGTAGAGCAAGCAATATACATGAGATATTTTTTCTTCAAGCGCAGACCCACCTAGACTTAAGTGCAGTTCGACATCGTCTGACGACTCCAGATTAGAACTGCGCACTAACAAAGATGTGCTGACGCCGCCCGTATTCAGCTTAATCTGGCTCTCTAGCTCGGACATGGGCGTATCAGTCGTCCCCACATTCGTCACAGCACTGGCAAAAAGTGGCAAATATGATCTTAAATTTGCCGGTATATTGGCCAAATTTCTCAGCATGGATACATAGCTTATTCCCTGAGTGCCAGACTCTCGGACATATGCTAAATTAGCACCAAGTTCTCTTTTCTTGACGTCAATGTGTTTGATGGACTTGGAGATGTCATTAGCCACGAGAGTGGGCAAAGTAGACAGATTCTCTTCGGCCTGTTGAGCTTTTTGCAATTCCAATCCTTGATTAAAGATCTCAAATTTGTCGTCATCTGTCAATCCTGTTGTCTTGGATTCAAGCCTGAGACTTTCCTCTTTGGCTAATTGGGCTTCAAAATTCTTGGAAGGCGCCATTGCAAACTCCAAATACGGCCGGCCAACCAGTCTCGACTTGACTAGATTTTGGAACAATTCTGGCTCCCTGGCGATATGACTTCTAAAATTAGCCAATAATTTCTCGTTGTCCAACATGTCTAAATAATTGGAAGAGTTGAACACCCGCGGGAACAAGCGGGATACTACGTCCATTCCAAAATTAGCATCGACTTCCCTGTCGGCCAGCTCGGCTTGATTCAGTACAGCATCTAATCGATCTTTCTCTATTCCATTCTTCGCCACATCATCAAATACTTGGAAGACGGCGGACTTGAAATCCTTGACACTTTCCTTGGATAGCCCTTGAACACCGATAGTGAAAATGTTCTTGGCTGGTGTTTCTTCAAGACCGGTGTTGACGGAAAAATCGGATGCAATGCCTGTGTCGATCAATGCCTTGTAGAATGGCGACGAATGACCGTCCGTGAGAAGCGTACCCAAAACTTTCCATGCAATCGACTCCTCCAAATCGGAAGCCTCGCCGACAATCCACGATAGCGAGACCTTGTATTGGTTGGCAGGGTCAAAAGTAGGATCCTCAGGCCCTTCAATTTCTACAGTCATTGTCTCAGCCAGATCAATAGGCTGGGGGATCGGCACTTTGGGGCTCATAAGCGAACGTTTAGCCACGGTGCTCTCAATGATTGATTGCACCGGCTTCAGAACCGTAGACAAGTCCATGTTACCATACGAAAATGATACGGTATTCGATGGATGGTACTTAGAAGCGTGGAACTCACATAGATCCTCATACTTTAGGCTGGTAATGTGTGCAGGATCACCACCTGAAAATTGCAAACTCGGATAAATAGTCTGAAAAAACCGAATATAGAACAAATATGCTGGGTTGGACATCTGGCCTTTCATTTCATTGTACACGACGCCTTTGAACACAAGGTTCGAATTAGGATTATCTACCTTGTCGAACTCCAGTCGCCAACCTTCCTGACGAAAATCTGCCTCTCTCAGCAGCGGGTTAAAAACGGCGTCCAAGTACACTTGTTGCAAATTGGCAAAATCCGACTGGTTTGTTGTTGCAAATGGATAAAATGTATAGTCCACGCCGGTCAAAGCGTTCATGTAATTAGCTAACGATCGGGTCAACATCTTAAAGAACGGATCTCTGACGGGAAACTTATGAGATCCACAGAGGGTTGTATGTTCCAAGATATGGGGCAATCCGCTGTGATCTGGTGGGCAAGTTCGGAAACCCACGGCAAACACTTTATTTGTATCATCACGGGCAACATGTAAATGACGAGCGCCAGACTCTTTATGGATCATGTCAATGGCCGTCATGTTGAGTTTAGGGACGTCTAAAGTTTTTTGCACAGTGTATCCGTGGATAGAATCTCCAATAGATACATTGGAAGAATAAGATTGTTTTCTCGTAGACGACGACACTAGCCATTGCCGCGCAACCGAGCGTTTTGTAGTAAATCGAAGCATGGTTGTGTGTGTGGCTGTGGACGTGGGGCGGGTGCAACTTGGGGACCTTATTTGAGAAATTTGGGGTGCGAAGCGCGACTGACAAAGAAGGAAAGAAAAACCTTAACATTATAAGTTGCCGGCGACACGACACGACCGCGAGCACAGAACAACGCGCAAAGAGATAAGGAGTATAAAATCATTAATATACCGCTCGCATTTTCTACTAACAATGAGTGACTTCTTTCAAAAGCGAAAAAAAGCCTGTACAAATGACGAGCGAAAGCAAGATACTAAGCCTTCCAAACCACAGACAGTTCTGAGAAGTCCAAGGAGGACACGAGCTCGGGTGAAATTGGAACGGGCTAAATATCGAGCTATAGACCAAACTTCGATCAACAGATTGACTGAGAAACAGCGCTCTGCGACTCGAAGTGACCTATTTAAAACCTTGGAAGAAGAATTGATTGAACAGGTTAACGATAGGGAACTTGAGGAATTGCTAGAAAAGGAACGAATGTATGAATTGGCAGAAGAAGAAAGGGAGCAATTCCACAAGGAGATCCAAGAAAAGATTACCGGGCATTTACATCTTGGCGTTGTAAACACAATTGATAGTGACCAAATTGCAGAGTTTGGCAAAGATGTCCTTGACATGAGAACTAACAGAAGTACAAAAACCAATGCCACCACTAGATTTGATCTTTATATCTTTCGTCCACTACCGCTAAGGCTAGGCGCGAAGTCGTTTGAATTGCCTGAAGAATTAGAGTTCAAAGATAACGAGGGAGAAGACCAGGAGGAAGAGGACCAAGAAGAAACAGGCGATAGGACAATTACTGACGAGGACGACAACAACGAGGAGACTAAGGGTAACCAGCTTGACTATAGAACGGAATTGCCGCAAACCCCTGCAATATCTCCGGCTAGACGGTCGCCTGTTAAAAGGCTGAGACAGGTCCTCAGACTCAGACGCGAGGATAAGGACAAGCGAATGACAAGGCTATATCGAGAGTATCCAGCATTGGACATGGCCATATCGAACATTCCCTCCGACTTGCTTGTCACGCGGTTTTTTTTGGCAGAGAATGACGATCGGCAGATGCAATACTTGCTGGAAACCAAGCTTCGCGCTGAGAATGCTCCATCGTACAACGGCAAAGAATTTGTCAGAGACCTACTGAGATACACAGGTATGGAGACAAAGATGTTTACGGAGGACGTGAATAACGTAGTAGATCCCAAGTCAGGGTCTTTGGTGTACCGACGTCACATTGAGTCGCTTACCTTATGGCAAATCCCGGCAATTGAAAAGGTATTGAAGATTATTTCTGATGTCGTAAAAGACGATGATTTATGGTTAATACGGGTTTTTGCTCTTGTCGCCTGTGATCGTACTATATTTGAAAGCCAAATAGATGTTGTTAGTGAGCCGTTGTCGCAGGTTCTTCGAAGATATTCTGAAACTAGCCAAGGTGACAACGGCAATGCCCGCGACAAAGATGAGGATTTCATCGTGGCAAAGACAATTCGAGCGGTGCTACCTACTAACGCATCCAGATTGCGATTTTTAAATTATTTAGAACAGGGCATGGTGTATTGTCCGTCAGAGTATGCCCGGAAATTGAAGACCAATTTGGCGCTATTATTCTTCTTGGAGAGCCGCCAATGCGGAGAGAATGAACTTGTCAGCACAAACGGGATAAAGATAGGAGATGACAAAAAGGCGGACAAATTGGTGGAAGACGCTGATCTGAATAAAGGAGAAGAAACAAGCAATAATGATGAGAATGCGTCACTTGAAAGAATCCCAGAAGCTAGCATCCGATACGCGCTTACAGATCCCAGTGGCTGCTTGGCAGAGTTTTCAGTATTTCTGGAAGAAATTGTTTCAATGGACTACGTTATTAAATACCCTTTTATATTAGAGGATTGTCTGCGACTGTTTGAATTTGCGGTACTCAATGAAATTTCTCGGCAGTGCTCTCGTGAGGAGTATGAGACGCGCCAGAACATTCTTAAATCCTTGAGGTCATGCCAAGGACATGTCTCGCGTCTTTTACACGACAACCGATATCTTGACTTGTATGAAATTGTCTCCTCATGCATAAGACATCTCGACATGCTGACAGTAAACCCAGAAGTGTGCGATTTCTTCGCAGACAACTCTGATGAAGGTTCGGATGATGATTAAACGCATTTAGATTGATTTATTTATTTATTCTTTTTTATTTCTCTCTCTTTGCCTTTTTTCTGCTCCTTTTTTTTTTTTTTTTTCTTGTATACATATTTCCTAATTTAACTTGCCAATTTTGTGCGTAAGATTAAGCTCGGGACCCATGACACTGACATTTATATGATGACGGCCGCAGTTGCATACGGTCCTCATGAACAACAAGTTATAGGAATCTATAACAAATTGCCAGCCGCTTATGCGAATTGGATTGTTTTCATCCACGGCGGCGCGTGGCGAGACCCCTCTAACACATATCGTGACGGAGATCATCTATTGAATGCCCTAGCTCATGACACTAATATAAGTGACAAATATGGCTATGCCTCGATTGACTACAGGCTGTCACCAGAGGTACGGCACCCTTCACACATTAGCGATGTAGTAGATGCTCTCAAGTTCTTGTCAAAAGAGTATGGCGCCAAACATGTGATTCTGGTTGGACACTCGGCCGGAGCTTTCCTTGCATTTCAAGCAGTAGTGTTTGGGCAGATTGATAACATCCAGGACCTACCACAGGTTGACGTTATTTTCGGAGTCGACGGAATATTTGATTTGCCCAGCCTCGTGGCCGAATATCCAGAATATTCCGATTTCGTTGAAAACGCTTTTGGAGATGATCAATTGACTTGGGAGATGGCGAGTCCATTGGAAAGATACCAATGGACTTCACTGCCAATTGCTGGCAGCACAAAAACTGAGGAGGAAAAGCAATTGATCCACTTTCCCGGAAAAGTAATAATCGCACATTCGCCTGACGACGAATTGCTGAGCATGGCCCAGCCGGATCTTGCAGAAAATTTACTGACGTCTCATACTGATCATCATGTGACTCTCCACCGTGAGATGTTGCATGGATTGCATGATGATGTGTACAAAACTGACGGCCTAGTATCCATTGTGAAAAAGTATCTGTAATATATATTTATATATGTATCAGCCTGCCTTCGTTGGCTGCACTATCTTTTGCAACATACCCGAAACGGCTGTTCTATATACACCATTCCGCTGCGTTTATCGATGACTAGAGGCCTTTTCAGCACACCTGATATTCATCACCATGTTCGCTGACTAAGATATTACATAAGCGTAAATAATAACCTCCACTACTGGCGGCTCGGTTAATCTGCCGAATCCAATGAAGCCAACTAGAACCTTCATCAGGTCATACGCGTCCGTCGTCAAACAATTAGTGGGCCATGATGCTGCAGATGTAACTCAACAGGTAAAGTCTGTCCCCAAGGTTTCAGGATCGGGACCTTTTGTGAGCCAGCCAACTTTTCAAATCTTGGGCCATCCTGCATCAATTGTATACATGTCACTGCCTGCTTCATCTACTATATATACACGCCGAGGATCAATTGTTGGTGCTAACGGCGACTTAAATAATATCACTTCGAAATTGGCCTTAGATCGACCGCTCGGCCAATTGGCCAATTCCCCCGTTCTATATCAGACAGTTCGCAGTACAAGTCCAATCACTTTGCTTGTAAGTTCAGGTAAACAAGATTGGACGCACGCTATTTTAAACGTATCATCCAATTCCTCATGGACTATCTGTCAACGCCAGGCTCTATTAGCGTGGACAAGCAATATCAATATGCAGCCCCAAAGTCTACTCCACCGTCATGTCTTGGCTACGAATACTAACACTGGTAGCGAAAACGGTCAAATCGCGTTAACGGGTCAGGGCCAGGTGTTCCAATTAGAGGTAGAGTCGAATGAGACCATTATGTTAAACCCCCGTCATATAATAGCATATCAGACTGAAACTCTGAAGTCAGCTTTCTCTGCTGCTGCTTCTTCTCCACATCTAGTAAGTATACCCAGCCGGACATTAGAGATCCCCGGACTTTCAAGGTGGACCACCCAGAACAAAACCATCCAGAGAGTCAAAACTTGGATTCATTGGATAGCGACCAAAACTTTCAAGTCTGATAATCTAGTGTACAAGATTCAGGGTCCTGCCACTGTAATCGTACAAACTGCAGGTACTAGTTTGAATCATGTGATCACCAAAGATGCTATAAAGACTGCTGTAAAAAGCTCAAGTACATAGAAAATAAACGAAAAGAAAAATATTAACTAATATTAATATTATTTTAATATTATAAAAATAAGACCGATAAGACTAGCTAGTGATCTGCATCATCGACTCTGTTCAAGCGGAAGTCCAGATCTCCGTACCGGTTTTCTTCATCTTGCTAGTCAATTCATTAACATCGGCGTCCCACATAACCAACCGGTCTCGCATGTTGGCTATCTGAGCCATATTCATGACGCGGGGTTGGACCCATGTAATCACGACAGTTTCTGAGACCTGATCAATAAACCCACGCAGCAGACCTAAGCTGAGAGCTCGCATAATCAGATGCTCAACTTCGTCGTTAACAAGATTGGTATCCTTGGCAATAGTCTCAAAGGTTAGCGTTCGGTCAGATGTGGGACGTCGGAACACAGCTTCAATCAAAGCAGTTAGGCAAATTTTCTGCCTTAAGAAGGGCAGCGAATTTTCGAGCAGTGGCTGCTTAGAAAGATTGGGCGTCAGTTTGTCAAACTCCTTGATATCACCGGCATTGAGCGCATACAATAGTTCTACAAGCCATCCATACTGGGTGCTCTTGAGGCTATCAAGAATAGGATGTAAAAGCAATTCTCCAAAATTGAAAACCTTGTCTCCAAGTAATGCAGCAATTGCCAAGTCATATGCCTTTTGTTGTTGTTCTAGTTGCGAGATATCGGCTAAATTAATGCACGCAAGATACAGCAATGCGTTGCGGTAGTATGTGGTGAAGTCAGCCTTGAATTTATAGTATTCTGAGCTCACGCCATAGAATGCCGCATTGACAAGGTTCATTTCCTGTGGGCTCGTTCCTTCAAGACTGTCTAACTTTTGGCCTGCCTCATCGATGAGCTGCTTCGCCTCCTCTGGTTGCTGTAACGTTAATCTGACTCGTGCGATTTCAAGCTCCGCATACACGTATGCTGCGCTGTGTCCAGCTTTGCCCTCAGCTTCGTCTACTTGGCCGCGACCTCTACCTGCACCTGCACCTCTTTCTTCCTGTTCATGTTCTTTGACCTGTTTTGCAATTTCCTGCAAAAACACCAACGCATCATTGGGTGAACTGCATTGTTGGGAGGCCAACAAGCCGAATCGCACAAGACTAAGTTGGTTAATCTTGGACTGGAAATTAGAAATGAATTGCTTAAACATGGGATACCTTATTGGAATCGATTTTTCATTGCTGTACAGTTCAGTTAAAGCATCGGTAAGTTGGTGCCACAATTTCCGCTCCCATAAGTCCTCTAAAGTATAAAATAGGGGCTGGATTTCTGCATCCGCCTCCATTCGGAGTTCTGCCAACACCGTTGGCACGTCGTGATCTATGTCCATGCTCATTGATATACTGTTGTATGTTTGTGTTAAGGTTGGCTTCTAAGTTGGTGCTGGAGGCGAATTATTAGTAAGGTAGCTTAAGAAGACATGCGGCTGCATGGAACGACTTTAACTGAAGCAGAGGGTAGCTCTTTTGCGCTGCATTCTATAGTCTGTATTTTTCAAGCTGTTTTCCTAGAGCATTACTTGAGTTCGCGCTTGTCCTTGCCAGTTTTCTTTTTTTTTTTTTTTTTTTTGGTGCCGCTGCTTTTTTTGAAATCGGTTCGCCAAACCATAGTATTTCACTGCCTTGCGGATTTCGACTATGACGTCAACTCTAAACATGTCAGCGTCAAACTGCCCCGATCTGAATACTGTCAAAGATGCTCTTGTGTCAATTGCTCGAGAAGCTGGGGACGTCATTCGCGTGCGTACTGGCAACGTCACTTTTGACGATAAGAAGAATGCGGTGGATCTAGTCACAGAAGTCGACAAGGCTGTCGAGGATCTTGTGTCCAAAAAACTCAAGTCTCAGTTTCCCCACTGCAAATTCATGGGTGAGGAATCTTATGTCCCGGGACAAACCATTTTAACCGAGGAACCGACGTTTATTGTTGATCCAATTGACGGAACTACCAATTTCATCCATCAATTCCCATTTTCCTGCATTTCGCTCGGCTTTGCCCACAACAAACAGCCAATTGTGGGCGTAGTGTACAATCCTCACCTGGACTACATGTATGTGGGTGTTAAAGGACAAGGATCTTATTTGAATGATCAAAGACTTCCTCTACGTCCGTCGTCCCCTCTCAAACTACAATCTGCTCTGGTAGGCATTGAATGGGGAGCTGACCGCACCGGCGAAAACTATCAGGTGAAAACAAAAACCTTTGATTCGCTCGCGAAAGACAAATCGTTAGGCGGAGCTTTCGCTCACGGGTTCCGGAGCATGGGTTCAGCTGCTATGAACATCTGCGCCGTTGCTGCTGGCACAATGGACTGCTATTGGGAGGGTGGATGCTACGCATGGGATGTCTGTGCAGGTTGGGTCATTTTAGAGGAAGCAGGTGGCCGAATGGTCGGTGGAAACAGAGACCAATGGTCGCCTGCTGTCGACTCACGAGTGTACTTGGCTGTCCGCGGTGGTGATGGCCAAGAAGACTTTGTCAGAGAGTTCTGGTCTCACGTGCAAGGGCACTTAGATTATAAATCGTAAGATGCAGTAGACATCTGCATGCGTCATTGATATGAATATGAGTACACTCATCAATATAGTTATGAACATAAATATGAATCTGAACATACACATATGTCTATCTGCGGTGCTTTTTCTCTACCTCTCTATTATTATTTATTTACAATTAGCTGATATGATATAGTTAGCGGCACGCAACGTCCTTAGGCAGACGGAAACTCACACAATACATTACTTTTGTCGGCGCGACTTTTCGTACTTTGTGGAACGAAAATTGTCCAATTGGCATATTTGCGCCCATTATCTGATTTATCCGCGTCCGCAAATCTTCATGGATCTGTTCGGCACTAGGTTCGGGTACATCGGGATCGTGCTTGTGAAAGCAGTGCACATGAATCAATGGAAACTTCTCCGGTTCTGGATCTACAGTTCCAAACGCTTCTGTCCTTAATTCTTTGTCGGAATAAATTCCCGCGAATGCATCTAAAAAGGTCAGCGCAGAATCAGGCAGATTCATCACATAATGTGCAAATACCTTAGGCACAGCCAGCACTTCTGGGTGAACTGGCTTAGATCTAGATACTCGCCGCGGAAACAGCTCTACAGTGTCCTTTTCTTTTTGGAAATCTACAAGCATTTTTGAAGACTGTTCAATAAACTTCCTTCCATCTTCATTGTACGGGAAGACTACATTACCAGTCTTGTTGAGCTTGACGTTCCCCTCCAACGAGGCGTAACTATCCGGGTTCAGATCGTTCGCAAACACAATAACTCCTTTTCTGCCAGCTGGAATAGCAAATGGTCCCACTCCGGCAAATACATCACACACCGCCTCTCCCTTTTTAAATAGGTCCACCAGTCTGGCGTGCTCTGTATGCAATCGCGAGTTCCAGTACACCTGCTTGAAATTGAATCTAAATCGACATCCACTTTCGCTTTGCTCGACCTCAAAATTATCGTCCTTTCCTGCAATTACCTCCATGTCAAAAGTCCGGTACACAGCGTGGATCGAGTCCAGCTTGTTGACTACTGTCTCGACTAGCGGATTTTTGTCTAACACAATCTGGCCAATAAGGTATTTGTACGGCAAGTACTCATCTCGAACATTCAGATGCGCAATATGTCCTACGACAGTAAATCCCGTAGGAATTTCATGCAGCATGTCTTCTGGCAGTATTGCCTCTAAGATCTCCTCGGCCTTCCAGTAATCATATCCTAGTTCTAATGTATACGGAACAAATGTAACTCCTGCCTTATCAAGTAGCTCTCGCGTACTCGGCGATAGCTTATCGGGAACATCTGTCAGCCCGAGGTCATGTCTCAATAGCACGCCTTTTTCTTCGGCGTCGCTGGTGGCAGCAGGGCTGCTTTCGCCAACTTTCCATTTAACCACTCGAGAAATCCCGTGAAGCGATAATAAATCATCCTTAGCCCTTTTGCCGAGCGCGGAAATAATTGATGGATCTTGCAGTTTGGCAGCTACTAGCGGGACCTGAATAGTAAACTTCGATCTGTCGAGCTCCGTCATGCCCCTGTGGATCGGAGGTTTAAACACTCGCGGCAGCTCGTTAGCAGTAGATGTCATCTTTTTTATATTCTGGCCAGCGTTTCTTTTCCAATACCCTATAATGCGCTCGAAGGAGATCCAATTTTTCATCAACTTGGATTCCCCGATTTTTCACAAGGTCTTGGGTTTCTTTCTTAAGCTTATCTCGCGTGCTTCACTGATTTTTTTTTTCTTCAACAACCTTAACATGCCAGTGCTAACCGTGTCGCGGCCTCCAGACCTCGATGAAACAATAGATCAATCGTATGCCAGCGACTCGGACGAGTCAATGAAGGACTTCGAAGAAGAATACGGTGATAATGATGACAATAATGCGATGGATAATGACGACGAGGCTAACGAAGACAGCGATCATCACGATGACCTGGAAAAACCTCCAGATTCTCTGGTGTCGCCTGGAGACCTGGTTACTGAAGACAGCATGTGGATGACAGGTCATGGAACCTACTCTCTGCAGGGCAAGACCTATTCGTCTGTCGTGGGAACAATTACTAAAGTTAATAAATTATTGAGTGTCACATCACTTCGAGGAAGATACGTCCCGGTAGTTGGAGACCACATTATAGGCCGAATTACTGAAGTGGGCAACAAGCGATGGAAAGTAGATATCGGTGCTAACATGGATGCCATATTGCCTTTGGGATCAGTAAATCTGCCAGGAGGAATATTGCGAAGAAAGTCTGAAAGCGACGAATTGCAAATGCGACAATTTTTAAAAGAAGGTGACTTACTGAACGCCGAAGTCCAGGCTTTATATAATGACGGTACAGCCACGCTCCACACAAGATCGTTACGCTACGGTAAACTACGGAACGGCTACTTCGTGCAAGTCCCGTCGTCATTAATTATAAGGCTCCGAACGCACCAGTGCAAACTTCCTGGTGGTGTGGATATGATTTTAGGCATTAACGGGTACATTTGGTTAAGCAAAGCCAGTCAGGATGTAGCGCCGGCAAATGATGTGTCAATTACTCGATTAGAGCAAGAAGCGAGTTTTAAGATTTATTCAGATGTTAATGATGATGTTTCGAAGACCACCAGAGAAACCATAGCGCGATACGCGAACTGCATTCAAGCACTTGCATTTAAGGAAGTAGGAATTAATGAGGCTCGTTTGGTTGCTGCATATGAAGCAAGTCTGACATATGCCGACATTGGTGATCTCATTGAAGACGAGGCCAAGACTACTATAGCTTATGAAGCCCTTGGCAGAGAAGGCGAAGATTGATTGTATATGCAGACTTATATAATGACTAATAGCATTTCTTTATGAGAGACTTTTTTTTTTTTTTTTTTTACGGGAATACCGATAACTGCTATTCTTTTTTCATCTGTTCGCCAAAAATCTAAGTGCATTCCATCTATCTATTTATGAGTTATATACAATATGCTTCTATTTACAAGGCTCTTTTAGCACATAAAAATATGTGGTACCAAAATGATATCGGGACTCTTCAACAACTTCAAGTCCACTTTGCTGAACAATGTCTGCAATATCAAGGTTCCATCTACATCCCCACTCTTGCGCTCGGCGTTCCGCGGCCTTATCCATTCGCTCATTAATGGATCCATATGTCGACCTTCCGTGTTCAACTAGAATCACCCGGCCATCAGGCTTGAGTAACTTTCGGAAATTCCTCAGCGCTTCAACCGGATCTTCGTGAGAACACAATCCAAACGTCTCACAGATGGTATCAAACTTTTGTCCAGATTTCGAGGCTAGAGTGAGCAAGTCTTCCGCCCTTCCTTTTACGTATTGAACATTCTTGTAGTCAGGGAACCGCTTCTCAAACTTCTCTTGTGTAATCTCTAACATTGGCTGCGACGAGTCTAAGAAGACAATCGAATTCACTGCTTTAGGCTTAAAGTATTTCACGTTCCGGCCAGTTCCGCACGACACCTCTAAGACGTCTCCAGTAATGCGCTTCATCATCTTTCGACGAACATACCAGACATATGACGTGAGCTCTTCTATCCAAATTTTGCTGTCATATTCTCGAGCCATTTGGTCATACACTTCGGTGGTGTCATGGGGTTTCACCACTCCTTCGGGTACCTCGCCATCCTCAGTAGTGCCGTCCTCGCTCTCCATCCGCTTGTATGGACTGGCCTCTCCAGTGGCCTTGTATTTTGTATCTTGCAAGTACTGAAACGCAAAATACCCTGTCACGATATAAAAGCCAATCACAGCCATTGCAAATCGTTTTCGTTTAATGGGATCTTCGTCTATTTCCCTCCATTTCAATCTAAGCTTACGGTACCACGCCGGGCCCTTGATTTCGCTTTTCCCACCGGCGTTTGGACGAACAGCTGATGGCTTGTTGTATAAAAATCTATTAGTTGGGCGTAACCATGAGCGACAAGCTATTGTCTGTATAGGTCGAACTGTCGGCCGACCTAACGTCGAACCTAGTCTGTACATCAACACTGACTTCTTTCACTATCCGTCGTCGGTCGGGACACAAACTTAATATGGGGCCGCACTGTCTCAATGTGAACATTGGGTCAACACGACGGTTTCGAAAACGCTATCTTGTTCACGTTTACATTTTTATTTTAATGTTTTGGTTTATTTATTTACTTCTATGTTTTTCTCAAATTTTATTTTTGTTCTTTTTTGTTTTTCTCTTACCACACATCCTCTTGGTAAGCATTCTGCGTCTTCATCGACTTAACAATCTCCTCAGCCTTGGCCAATTCGATTCCTCTCTCCTTACTAATAATCTTTGTTAATGTAGCCTGAACATCTCTCGCCATTCTATTGGCGTCTCCGCAAACATAGAAATTTGCACCTTGCTCCAACAATTTGTTCACATAGGCAGAATTTTCCTCAAGTCTGTGTTGAACATAGATTTTTTCATTTCCAGCTCTGCTGAATGCAGTAAACACTTTAAGGAAATTGTCAGGTCCATAGGGTCCTTGCTCATTATCTTCTGCTTCTTTGCAGTATTTCTCCCATTCTTCAGAATATAGGTTATCTTCTTCCTGGGTTCGACATCCAAAGAACAAAACTGCCTTTCCAACCGGAACCCCTTTAGAGGCTTGAACTGCCCTCTCGTGAATGAATCCTCGGAAAGGCGCAACACCAGTTCCAGGGCCCACCATAATGATTGGCTTTTTCGGGTTAGAAGGAAGCTTGAAATTAGAATGTCGAATATGCACTGGGACCTTAAATCCTCCGTCATCAGTGTAGCGACCACGAGGTCCAGCAATATTATACAGAGAAGGTCCACTGTTGTCCCTGTTCGTGAAGGCATTCTTAACATCCAAGATATAATTCGTCGCCACTCCTTTAAGCACGTGATCCGAGTTCTCTGGTTGAATAGATTCGACTACCGCAGTTATCGAAACTTTGCTCTTGTCAACCATGGAAGAAGAAGAGATTGAGTAGTAGCGAGGTTGCAAATGCTGCATGCTTTCAATAATGAACGCAAACGGAACATTCGTCCACTTCTCACCACCAGAGATTTCCAACAACAATCTGGCCGTGTTGAGATATCTCTGACTAACTTGTTCGGCAAACAGCACTTTGTCGGATCCAAGCTTAAGAGCCTGAGATTTGGCTTCTTCAGTTGGAGCAAACGGGGCAATTGATGAGATAAACTGTCTGGAAACCGGGCCATTAATTTCAAGATAGTACCGGACCACCGTATCATAGGTTGTAGGTACTGGGAATGGAACCTTCGCAGTAGGATCCAAAGTCTTGACATCAATGACATCATGAGCCTTATCACTCAATCCTAGCAGTTGCAAAAACCTGTCAACCTCTTCCGATGAATTCTGCGACCAAAATGCCAAATGATCTCCCGTGGTGTATCTAACTTCAGGGGCAATCTGGAGTTCCAGATGAACACAGTTCCTTGTCTCCGAGTTGAACAGCTCGCGTGCCTCAATGACCGTGGCCAGATGAGGGTTAGTCGCATTGTAAGGCGCTTGAGGGGCCTTTGCAAGATGAAGCTTGTTGACCTCACCAAGATAGACTTCTTCGTTTTCCTTCGTAAGTTCAGTAACGTCAATCACCTCGAGAGACGGTTCGTATACGGCTTCTTGCTCGCTGAGGTTCTTTTCGGATTTCAGCACGGGGAACATGTCGTCCTTCCAGGCCAAGTAATCTTCTTCCATAGTGCCAATTCCATCATCTCCTTGCCCATAAGGTCCAACTCTGTGAGCGCCCAGTTTAGCCAACACGGCATCCAATTGCTTTGCCGTCTCATTAAAGTGCTCGTAAGTACTGTTGCCAAGACCAAAGATAACGTAATTCAGATTGCGCAGCGGCTTCTCGTCAATAGACTCCTGTTTGGAAAATTCCACGTCTGGGGAGGTAATAAATTCGTAAAAGTTCACCGCATTATCAGTAGGTTCTCCTTCACCATAGGTGGCCATGACAAACGCCATGAGTTTGTCTTCGGGGAACTCGTCTAAGTTTTCAAAATCAAAGTCATCTAGGTCCGCCGTCATGGTCTTAAGCCCAAACCTTTGGGATGCCTCCTTGGCCAATCTGGATGAATAATCTTCTGCAGTACCAGTTTGAGATCCATAGAAAACAACCATGTTTTTACCGTTATCTTCTAATTTTTTGATAATGTCTCTCTTGCTACCTCCTGAACCTGCCAACCCGCCACCTGCTCCAAAGGGAGCTTGGGATCCAGCTCCTGGATATTTTTCAGACTCCACGGCCCATAACTTACCCTTGGTCAAATACGCCAAAGTGGCAGTTAGAATAAGTACTAAAACAATCACATCTACAGAATCAACTGCCATTGCTTAGGTTAAAAAACTCGTGTCTGAGCCCAATAATCCAAGCCTAAAGTTGTCAGGGTGGGGTGAACCAAAACTGCACCTCCAGCTTGATGGTGGCTTGATGTTACCGAAACCCTTACCCTCCGGTCCGATTCATGTTGTCGTTGTTTAGCATCTATTAGTGCGCACTAACGAACTTGACCTACATTTGGTACCTCTTTTAGTATTAGCTATGAAAAATTGTGGAAAGAGAAAACTAGTGCAGACGGAACAGACCTATTTTTTATTGTATGATCCTTCGTTTCTATTCTACATATTGTCAGCATCATGATACGTGTCATCTCGCCCCCTGGAACTCTTGACAGTCACATGCTCGTATCTTCGTATCTGATAACGATCCGAACCGAAATGCGGCATTACCTGAAGCTCTTCTTTCGTATAGTCACGTGACTTGCCGAGGGGAAGGGGGGAGGAAGTCAAAATTCTTTCAACAAAAGCGTTTTATATCCATAAAGGCAAATAAAAGATGTGGCTTGCTGCTTTTAATCTCGAAACCATTTTCATCCAATTTCTTAGTGAGATGTCGTCAGATTTGCGTGGAAAATACCGTGACGAAATGCTACCGAAACAAGAGTAGGGCTCAGTGGGCACATATACAATGATTTCTACAAGTCTCATGCCTTCTGTGGTTGAGAGTACTCCTACCTAAGGAATGAAAATCCATTCGACGTATTAACAAAAATGTGGTCATAAATGGTCAAAAAGTCTCGCCATCAAAAAACTTCAGTGACTGATATCTCATCAGCCAATGCGAATTTCAGCTATTTCGACCAAGAGTCATCATGCAAACCTGGCCTATGGATGATCTCTAACTTGTGATCATGTTGGGCTGAAGTTGCGGGCGAAGAAAGATCTAGCGCGAATGTTGATGCCTTCAAACCTACAGATAGGCGCAGGGAACCGTTCCGCCGCGCGTTTTTTTGCATCTGGGGGTTTGGGCAAAGTTCAATGACAACGTGCCTTACATGTGTTTTACACATGTTAATTCGGAGGGCCGATTGCGGCGACAGCTAGTTGTTTTCGTGCCAAGTCATCTCCTTTTCCGCGCATAAATAAGTTTTCGAGAATTCTCCGCTAATTGCTTTTCCCGTATCCTGTTTTTTCTTGTTTGTGTCATCATTTATTTCTTTTTCTTGTCATGTTTTACCGCGGCATCTTACACTTTTAAGGTTATTTTGTCCCTTTAATTGTTAACACCTTTCACCTGCTGCTACATCCATCTTTCTGTGCGGTTTTTTTTTTTTTTTTAAAGAGAAAGAAGAGGAAGAAGAGAATGGGTTTGTTTGGCTTTTTGCCTACACTGAAGACCCTGGAGAATATATTCGAGTACGGATCCAATTCTGAGCCATCCGACCAACCGCAAGATCAATTCTCTTCACAACAGCCAGAATTAACTACCCGGCCTTCCAGCACTTCTGCTAAACTCCAGCAGCCTGTTCGAAGTTCTTATGCTCAACTGCAGCAAGCACAAGATCCCAGGAAAGAACTGCCAAGTATAATAACCAATGGTCACGACACTTTTGACTCTTTAGGCACCCCTACGACCAGTCTCGGTGGCATCAACGGAACAACCGTTGGTGACGGAGGCGGTGGTGGAACAGACCCTTTATCCGACGTCATCTTTCGCCGGGCTACTAATGACTTATCGCTTACTCCGACCCATTTATCTGCAATTGGAAGGTCTGGATTTTCACCTGTTCCCCCCGATGTACCAGAGGACGATGGCGACCAAGCTAATTTTGGCCGGGCCAATTCGACTGGCCCTGCCACAGTCCTAGGTGGAGGTGGCGATAGTTTGTTAAATGAGAGAAATACTAACAACAGTGGTTCGAGGCAAATCACTCCTGGTGGACTTGTAGCTGGCAGCAGCCAAGCTAATAGCATCAATAGCGGCGCACCCGGTAGCGTCGGTACTAGTAACTTTGGTCATGCACCTTCTACTTCCGTCGGAGGTTCGATTCCGGGTCTCAAATTGGGCCCAGAGCATCAGCAAGTCCGTAAAACTCCCAGTAGGCCGGGCTTCTTTTTTAGATTAAAGAAATCTTCGGGAAGACCGACACTAGAAGACGAACAGGATATAAGTTTATCATCTGACCGTAGAGATGAAGGCTGGAAAGCGGACGTTGTAGGATATGTGCCGGATCTGCCTGAACAGCCCAAGTACATCCACGTTCGTGCACATAAAAAGCAAAAGCGGGAATTCAACCGCGTGTTCTTGGCACAGGAACTTAAGCCACCAAATCTGAATACTCCATTAGACAACATGGCTGCTGCGCAAAATCTTCGAGAAAAAAGATACGGAGTTTGGTGTGCGAAGTTTAGTAAAGACGGCCGATATTTGGCAGTAGCTGGCGAAGATGGAGTCGTAAGAATATGGCAAGTGATCTCTTGGCCCCAAGATAGGAACGGTAGCGGCAGCGATGACATGGATGATGATATTACTCGTACTAATTTTGGCGGAAGCTCCGCGAGCGTCAATTTCAACGGTAGTGCTTCGACTATCGGAATTAATACGAACCAGCTCGGCTCTGGTGGGTCGACAAATGGGAACGGCAACGGCAACGGCAACGGTCAGAAAGCATCATCATCATCATCGGGGAAGCGGCGGGAATATGCCCCTGTTTTTAAGCCAGAGCCTGTGCGAGAGTTTTTTGGTCATTCTGCTGACGTTTTGGATCTAAGCTGGAGCAAGAATAATTTTTTACTATCGTCGTCGATGGACAAAACCGTTCGCTTGTGGCATGTTGATAGAAGTCACTGTTTAGCGTCATTTCTTCATTCAGATTTCGTCACCTGTATTCAGTTTCATCCTAACGACGATAGATTTTTCTTGAGCGGGTCCTTGGATTGTCAGTTACGACTATGGAGTATTCCTGACCGTGAGGTTGCATATCAGCGAGAAGTCCCTGATCTAATCACCGCAGCAGCTTTTTCGCCTAACGGAACTGTGGCTATTGTCGGCTGCTTTGGAGGGCAGTGTTTTTTCTATGAAACTGACGGTTTGAAGTATCAAACTCAAATGCACGTACGAAGTTCCCGGGGCAGAAACTCCCACGGATCAAAGATTACTGGAATTGAGGTCTTTCAGCTTCCTACATCTGTACGCTATGCTCGCAGCCTGAGTTTTGACAATGTGAAGCTGCTGATATCCACGAATGACTCTCGACTGAGAGTTTACAATTTCTTTGACCGTACGTTGGAATACAAATTTAAAGGACATGTTAATGAACAATCTCAGATACGCGCTACGTTTTCGGACAACGGCATGTACATCATTTCTGGCAGCGAAGACGACAGAACTTACATTTGGAGCCTGGAAGAATCGGCCAAAGAGACTGCTAAAAAGAAAAAGGAAAGACAAGAGTATGAATACTTTCATTCAAATAAAAGCATGGTCACTGTGGCTCTGTTTGCGCCTACATTAACAAGACGCATTTTGGCTGCTTCTGATGATCCTATTTATGAAATCTGTGAACCTCCTCCGGTACGTCTCACGCCGCATGGATCAGACATGGACCCGTCAATGACCTATTATTCTCATCAACAGTTGCAGCGAATGACATCTACGGAAAGAGTGGCAAACCAGAAGTTTCCTTCATTGCGGACTGCAACTAAACGTGGACAGCATAATAATGGAAATATTATTGTTACTGCAGGCCGCGATGGTGTCATTAAAATCTTCCGTCAAGATTGTGCGTATGAGTCGAGAAAGATATTGTCAGACACGGCATCGATCATGCAACGCAAGAGACTAAGCGGGATTGGACTGAGTCCATCGCATTCGTGGCGTGATTCTTTTTCGATCCATCGATCTCGATCTGCAAAAGCACCTCCGATTCGTGCTGGATCGCCAAACCCTGGGTCAATGCGATTTAATGATGACACTGGTTCATTTGCTACTTATAACTCGATTTCTCCAAGCGCTGAAAGAGGTCGTTCAAGAGCTGCATCCTCCGCAGGTATGAATGGTTCGTCATCTAGAGACCCTTCAAGTTTCGTAGCATCCAGTCCTGAATCGCCCAAATCAATTGCAACAGCTACCGCGCCAGGCTTGCGAAAGATATCCAGTAAACTAAGGATCCAAACATCCGTGAGTGACGACGATAGTCACGACGATAATACTATTACTTCTACTAACGATTATAACAATGGTAATGCCCATGAGAATATTGCGGCAGACGAGGCTGGAACGGTAATTCAATGTACAAGTTGTGGTGGAACCTCGTTTATGGCTAAGAAGCTCAACAACAATATGCAGCTTGTATGTTCCAGATGCATGGCGCCACGACTTTAATTAAACTAACATTTGCCATATATTATATGCAATTTATTGATGTTTGTGTGACATATATATATATACTCTCCTTATTAGAAATAAATTATTTATATTCATTCATGCCGATTTTGTCTTAGACGGCGCTAAACGCAACGCAGCTCCGACAATACCTCCAATTGCACTGCATACGTAGGCACCCACAAGAAGTGTGATGGGCCATTGCTGCCAAGGCCTGTCCCAGTCGAGCGGAATCGGAATTGCGCCTAACCAAAGACCAATCCATGTACTTACACTTGAAGCGTAGATTGAATTTAAAGGAAGTGTCAATGCAAATATTTCCGCCCATAACTTAGAATCCATATTATACACGTAGAATAACGGCTGGGTCGACAGCAATGAGACATGAACAGCACACAGTGCCGTTTCTTTGAAGTAGGCAGACCCTGGAGCTCCAAATATAATTAAAAGAACGAAAACAAACGTCGACACGGCTACACTCAGAATTGTCGCCAATATAGCAGTCGATATCTTGCTCGACGTTTCGATTGCTGGAAGGCTTTTTTTGCTTCCGTTCTTTCCTGATGGCGTACCCTGAAAAGTCTCCAATGAAATAAAACAGTAAGCCAACTGAACCAGGCCAAGAACGATTGCTGAGCGAGTCATGCATGTCACTGGATCCTCCGTGAGGCCACCCCAACGAAATTGAGCAATTAGAATTGCCAAAATCGTTACGCTATGGCAGACCGATGAAGCAAATGACCCGGTAGGGTGCTTTCTGCCTTTTGCATGGGACTGTTTCGCCATGGTGCTAACCGAGAAGGCTCGATGATGAGAGGCTTAGCGAACAAAAAATAATCCGGTGGTTAGGGGTGCCATGCCAGCATATGCAGAATTGCTCCAGGAGGAAAAAAAGAGCAAGAAATTGTCGAATTATCTAAAAAAAATATTATATTTGATTATAGGAAATAATTTAAACTACCCATAAAGGCTAAGATGACTGGTTGCCCCAAATAATCATAGCTCATGCTTTATACAAGGAATCGTTCGCGAGCAACTACTTTAGAAGTAATCTGGAACTGTCTCAAGAGCATCAAGACAATATTGAACATCCTCGTTTCCTCGCTTACCAAGCTTTCGAGAAAACTGCATCTTTTTCTCAAGCGAGAGCGACGAATATCTTGAAACAATATCCCAGTCAATGACTAGACGTGATTCTGATACTGAGGTCGCCGACAGGTCTATACCTAAGTTTCTATGCATCCGTGGGTTGAGACATGCATTGTGCCAGTCCTTGTCAATGATTTGCTGTTGAATAACGTGCAATATCCTGTACGCGGGTTCGGAAATCGGGACCACCGTCATAATGGTTCCATCTTTGGCAACACCAATAGGAATAATCTTACTGTCCGCAGTATCGTTCTCGTTCAATGTCATAGGGATAGACACCATCGACTCGAATTCCCGGCCGGTAAAGATTTCGGACCTTCGTAGCAGTCTTTGCCCTGATAACGATACCGGATCTTCAGGGTCGTATTGGAGCAAATGCAGGTGACGATTTGCATCTGCAACGACCATGAAGAGGTTTTCCTTACTGACCATGAAATCCCCACATAATAGCGGTACTTCCCGCAGATCCTTGCTGAGAGTCGTCATTCGATAAGGTTCCGTGCCAAATCCGACAAACCACATACTTCTCACGGCATCCCCCAATAGAAGCAGATTCTTTATACTTTTAGCCTCTAGAATATACATGTTCATATCTAGAAACGCCACGGGAATAATTGAATTATCTTCTTGGATGTTTCTTACAACCAATTTCTGCCCCTGTGATACAAGCAAATGCCCGCTAACCTCACATAAAGTCGACACTTGTCCCTTGACCGATTCGCTTGCAAGCTCTTTAAATTTATGATCTGTCTCAATTCGACCAGGCTCCGGCACTACTTCGATCGCATCATATACAAAAAACGACCCCTTGCTCGCCAAGTCTTCTCCACGCATAACTGTCGTGCCTACTGCAATAAACTCCTTTCTCCGTTTGGTCTTCTCCGAGACCTCCAGTGACACTGACTTAACTGTAAGTGCTACTTCGTTCTCTCCATATTGGATTTCATCAATCACAGTCCATGTCAATGGCGAAACTAACTTCAACGCGCCTTGATAAGATGAAGCCGGTGGCAGCTCTTCCACCACTCCTGGTATGTCAACCCCGTCCTCGTCTACGGCGTTATACGGGATTGGCCAACTCGTGGTTATCGCATAAAGCCCTGACGTTGCATGGTATGTCACTTGATGAACCGTCTGTCCGATCGTTACCTTACGTACCGGCCACTGGTGTGTATAATCAATTTTAGTGTCTAGCATGCAGATATTCGCAGTTCTGCTTCGGCGCCCCTCCAAGCAAACATAACCATGCTTCACTAACCCTTTGATAGAGATTGGTGCGATTGATTTCTTACCAAAACTATGCAATAGCGGCTTGGATTTGGCTCCCTTTATAATTAAATTAGATTTCCGTCGCCGAATTCCGGACAATAGCACAGTGTGATATTTTCCAATCCGTATAGGAGTGATGCAAGGAATCTTGTCCCAGTCGCTAGTCCTTTGTCTTAAAGTCCATCCGCATACTTTCTTCAAAGCAATCGTCCCCTTAAATTTTATCGGACGGTACAAGTACACTTCCGCTGCTGTAACCATAACTAAGTACTCCTGTTTATCTGTTCCTTCTTCGCCTAAATGACAAAGCATCGTTCTTCTGATCTCTAGTCCATTAGCGATTAAAGGCTCTAGATGGTCGTGTGACTCTACAATCGATGCTGCCAATCCTAGCGTTGAGAAATGTTTGGCTTTTCCTGTCTCCAGGTTCCAAAGCTGGTTAGTTTTTAGTCAATCTAAGAAAATAAAATAATAAAAAGAAGAATTCACTTACAAATACTCTTCCTTCAAAAGCCAGCATCCCAACTGGATATTGCTTGCTGTGATCAATTCCATCTTCTTCGTCGTGTTTTCTTTTCCTTGTTACATTCTCAAGACCAAATATTGAACTCAGCATCAAATCACCGCAGTCAATATGCTCCGGGAACTCAGGCGGTACAAGTTCTTTTTGAATATTATAGGTTACACCTTCGTCCTCATCCTTTTTTGTTTCATCAGCAACTATCTTATAAATGTGGTATGCACCCCATTTCAATTGGACCAGCACATATTGTCCAGCACATGAAGCCGCTACTATCGACTCATCGATTTTTATTGCCTTTATCCGTCTCAGCTGTTCATCATGCACGGCAATCCCATTTTCATAGACTTGAACCATAGCCTTGCCGTGATTCACCGCCCACGCGCCTAGAGTCCGCTGCTTTCTAACTATCTTGGCAGTCACCGTCAAGTCAGTGATTTCCTGAGTGTCGGCGTTTACTCGGAATATATGCGAGTTCTTATCCCCGGAAGAAAGCACAAATACATCATGCGACGAATGCAATGAAAACGAGAAAATCGTCGAACAGTCAATGGCTAGCTGAATGTCTTTTACCTTTACTGGGTTTATTGTCCTCTCAAAGACACACAGCCCCCCAGTATTACCAGCCCCGCTTGCTGCCACAAGCGCATACTTGTCTTTCAACGATTTGCCTACCGTTACACTGTGCAAAGGTCCATAAGCCATAATCCTATCGCTCAGCTCGTATCGAACAGGTTCAGTGGTTTGTCTGATTCCAGCTGCCATCTGTACACCATCCATTTCCTCGTCGCCGTAGATATCCTCATCATCCCCGTATATGTCATCATCGTCGTCCTCGAGTTCAGCGGCAGCCTTGGATTTCCTTTTGTTCTTGTTCGCCGGCGCTGATTGCGCATTGGAATTGCCGCCGTCAACAAGTTCATCATCGCCACGCCTCCATTTGATGAACTTGGCATCGTCAGTCTTAGATCCCACAAACAAATGACGCCGTCCGACGGCGCAAACGCACGATGGATTAGCCGCGTTTGTATTTTCTTCTGCCAGCGCCTTTTTAATGGAAATACCGAGAACCTTTCGTCCTTCCATATTGAATTTAACCGAATATAAATCTCCGGACGCTAGAATCAAGACAAGTTCACTCGCCCTAGCATCGACCACCTGAATCTTGCAGCCCTCAAGCCTGATATCCAAAGCCGATTGATCGTCCATGACAAGGTCCGTAATACGCTTGGAATACGCGTTTACCGCGACGCCCATGGTCTTTCCTGAAGAATCGATATGTATCAAATGATTGTATCCTAGCAATAATGAGCCTCCCAGCGGCGCCGGCAACGGCACCATTTGGTCTATGTCATATGGTAGTCCTTGCACTGATGTAATAGTGGTCGATGATTTGTGCTCCATATCGAGTGATACCACAAGGTACCGTACGGTATCCTTATGTAACGTCTGGGTTCCCACCCACGTACGTTCAGGCTGAAATACCACAGCCATTGTCGGCTCACGATACTCAAACATGAAAGAGATCGCAACAATGTTCGCAACCGATTTCTCTAACTGCGGTCCAGTCACGAAAAAGCTTGTCGCAAAAATCGGCGGTAGCTTCGCACCTACTCCATTTTGACCAGCCTCTGTCTCTTCTATTAGATCTTCATCTTGAATGAACGGTAGGAACGCCATGCGGTCGCGTTGGTACAATACGCACATACAATCGCTGTTTGGATCAATGATACACTGTGTTCGGAACTCTGAATCAAAAAAATGCGAAGACATTGTATCTTCGCTCATATATTTTTCGTAATAATGCATACTGATTGGAACCATTGAATGTGATGCCGCATCCCACGAGAGGATTACTAGCTTTGCATACTTGAACCCAAGCACGAGACAATCGGTCTCTTGTCCTAATAATCGTACTTTGTTGACATTGTTGACGTAGCCCTGAAGCGGCCATTCGTCCACCAGCACCAATTTGGACACTTCTTCAGTTGACTTCTGGACAGCTGTGACTTCCGATGTGATAAAAGAATCTTCTCCTACGATTGTTTCCTCAATATCTGCCGCAACATTAGTATCTGAACTCTCATTCGGATCAACTCGACGCTTTACATTCACGACCTTAAAAAGCTGCAATAATGAATTTCCTTTAACTACTGCCAAATTCGTGTCCTGAGCCCCGGTAAAGTTCAGCTCCACGCATTGCGTTACAACTGATGGTGGGACTAGCTCCCGATACACATTCATCACCGTCTCACCGTCGTCCACCTACAAACCTTTCTCGATACAGGTTTTGCAACTTTAACGCGCTCGCAAGTTGCAACTCGCCCAACTTTAATTTTGCCAAAGTAATAAATTAACTTTGTCCCTGAACTAGTAATCATTCCTACGACTTGTATGTTTTTTTCTTTGTGCTATTATACTGCCTTTTGTTTTTTGTTTTTTACTTTTTCATTACACTCAGGTTTTAGATACTGTATTAAATTTCCATTTTTTTTAAAAAAAAAAAAAATTCCTTGATTTGTTTGTGCGCCGTGCACCGTCCTCTTATCCCACGCGCCGGCTAGCGGCCCTTCCGATACCGGGCATCCCCACCAGCGGCTATGTGCACGTGACCAATCGTGTTGGATCAAGCGCCGACCTAAATTGAGTCTATTGCCGCTTCGACTACCGACCGACACATTATTTGCGCCCGCACACATATTGTTTTGACTTCGTTGTGTTAATCTAGTCAAAATGGCCACAGAAGAGACCATCCCCATGGCCGAGCTGGAGGAGCAAATGAAGGTGGAGGATCAGAAGCCAAAACATTTGAGTCATTTTGGTGGCTTTATGGCAGGAGGAATAGCGGCCTGTGGTGCTGTTACGGTGACAAATCCTATAGAAGTAGTCAAAACTCGAATGCAGCTACAAGGTGAGCTTGCTGCTAGCGGGGCTAGAAAAAAGGTGTACACGGGGTTATTTCAGGGCTTGTCAACAATCTTTAAGCACGAGGGCATCCGAGGGTGCCAAAAAGGTTTATTTCCAGCTTATTTTTACCAAATCGGTCTCAATGGATGTCGTTTAGGATTTTATGAACCCGTGCGACGAGGCTTATATTCTCTTGCGGGTGACCAGTCCTATGGGGCTACTTCGCAGCAGTATGGTCTTAACATTGCTGCCGGTCTCATCAGCGGAGTCATGGGAGCCGTGTGCGGTTCCCCCTTGTATCTCATCAAAACTCGTATGCAGTCTTATTCTCCAGCGTTTCACGTAGGCTCCCAAACTCATTATACTAGCATGTGGAATGGCCTGTCCACGATATGGAAAACTGAAGGCTTCCGAGGTTTATATAGAGGTGTAGATGCTGCGATTCTGCGGACTGGTGCCGGATCCAGTGTCCAGCTTCCTATTTACAATTGGGCTAAAGGCATGGTGGAAAAGTATAAACTTGTAGAGTCTGGCCCCTTGACTCATTTAATCGCAAGTGCTGCTAGTGGTGTTGGTGTGTGCTTCGTCATGAACCCCTGGGATGTGCTAATGACTAGAATGTACAACCAGAAGGGCAATCTTTATAAAAATCCCATTGACTGTTTAGTGAAGACGGTCTCCATTGAAGGTCCCTTGGCTTTATACAAGGGCTTCATCCCCCATCTCATGAGAATCGGTCCCCATACTATTTTAACGTTAATGTTCATGGAACAGACCATGTACTGGATGAAACGGATAGAGGGTGTTCCAATTTAAGAAACTGATTGTTTAGTTTATTAATTACATTTTGTTCTCATTTTCATAGATGCAAAGTCGTTGGTTTTTCTATTAAGATTTTTCTTCTTTGTTTTAGTTTTTATTGAGCTAGCTGCTCTCTTTTTTCCAGCCGTATGTGGCAGCTAGTCTCTTTTGCAGATGCTCGTGTGCCGTCATCGTCTTGCCGGTCTGCGCGTTCGCGCCTCGGTCTTTAATCTCGGCAATGATCGGACTTGGCACTGGCTCTAACAAAACTTCTTCCTGAGGGTGGCAGAAATAAACAATAGAGTATCTGTCTTTATCCTGCTGATCTAAGAACCTCACCCGGTGAATTGATGATTTTAGAACTCCAGCCGTCCAAAACGAAAGCAAATCAGCAATATTGACAATCACTGGAGCTGCCTTCTCTGGGTTCTTTGACGGCAAGTATGGCACCCGGGTCCACTGCTTGGTCACGGGCGACAAGATCTCCAATCCTTCTTGGTTAACCATTTGGAACAAAAGCGTCAGGCTTCCGTAATCTGTATGTGCACCCGCGCGGATCATTTGTTCCGGAGAAGAAGCTTTGAGACTGTGATAATAGAGAAATCTCAAGACGCTTCCCGAGGGGATATTGGCCTGGTGTCTGTCTGCAAACCAGTTCTCTCCACCTTTGGCTTCGTCGGTATGGAGCCCAATGGCGAGCAATTTGAGCAATCTCAGTGATAAATCGTGACACTTGCTCTCAAAGTATGCGAGTCGTTCTCTGTTCTGCTCGAAAAAATCTGGCAGCTCATGCAACGGCTTTCCATGAATAAACTGGCTGAAATTAAACGCTTCCTTAGGATCACCTTTCGGTTGATTTTCTGGGTCAAGCACTTCAAGGTTAAGTCTCGAATATCCGTAGTTCTCGGGCGTGATTGGCACTTTGGCCTTCTGATCTCTAGGAAGAGCAAAGAACTGTTTAGACAGTTCAAACATCTCATCTACGTCTTGGGCACTAAATTCTGACCCGTCAATAAAGACGAATCCTAATGTGGAGGCAGCTTTTACCAATTCATCAGCATTCTTTTGGTTGATCTCCGAGACATCTACTAACGCAACCTCAGACATTTCGAACTAGCCGGAAACAAAGATAGAATAAACAAAAGTGAAGAGGGAAGTAAAACAAAGAGGCAGAGAAAAAAAGAAAAAAGAAAAAAAAAATTAAACTATCTGAGTTTATGCATATCTAACGTGGGATGATCCGAGGCACCGCGGCATTGAGCTTATCGCGTCCACTAGCCTAATTGGGCAATACGACATTTAGCCCAACGACTCAGGACGTTCCAAAAAGTAAGGTGGAATCTTATTTAGCCGTATGACATATTAGGTCTCAAAGGCGGAACGGCGACAATCAAGAGCCGTATCGACAGTCACAGTGGCTTAGATTAAAACGCACTCCATGTCCAAAGTATCATATAATGCCATAAGACACAAATTAAGATAACAAGAGAAATTTAGTGATGTACACGCAGAAAAGGTCCCTATACCGTTGTTTTTGAAGATATAAATGAGATGGCAGGCGTGAATGCCTAATGCCAGGCGAAGGGGATATGACGTCATGAAAAAGAATGATTCTTCCTAAGGATTGGCACGACCGGCTTACTAGCTGGACACTGACTTAAATGCTCACATCACGCAATCTGCTTATACGACTCTATCTTGTGCTACAGGGACAAAACGTTCACAAAATTCCAATTTCGCATTTTGCCTATTGTTTGTGTTGCTTCCTTCAATGAGTTGTCCATCTTCCTACAGGACATGCCGTACCGATGACTTTAGTGGACACATTTTTAGGATTTTCCCCCAAGAATGAAATGAAATCTTTGGACCTGCGGTACATAGACGAGTCTGAATTCCCTCTCGGAGTGCCGTGAATCAGTACCAATATCACGTGTCCATTTAAGTATTTCCAATATCCTTTTGGTAGCTGCACTCTGTTTACTTTCCATCGTTTCCTTTTTTTTAAAAAAAAAATTAAAATAAAATAAATAATTGTGCGTGTGGCCTCTTTATTATTATTGTTGTTTTTTAAAAAAAACAAAAAAATGCGAAAAATTCCACGCTGTGGCCCCCGCCAACTTTATAACTTGCAACAGCCTATCGTCATTATCATCTAGGCACCATTAAAAATGACAGGAATTCGTTCTTTTGAAGCATTTGCTGCCGAATCTAGGTTGCCAAGATCCCTGAGCCTTTCCTCTTTAAAAGGTGCAACCATTGGAATTGATGCTTCTCATTTCGTATCGCAGGTACTCAACATTCTTCCTGATCATCGTGAACCTTTACTGCACGCCGTAGGAGGCTTCCCATTATCTCTAGAATCAGCTCTCACTAAATTTCTAGCATGCTTAAAAAGATCGAACATCAAGCCTCTGTTTGTACTGAATGGGTTATGTTTAGTCCAAACTGCTAGGCACCCAGCCTATGAACGAACCCCATGGTCCAGCAATGGCCCGAATAGACGTCAAGGTACAATCTTACAACAACGTGACCAAGCTTGGGACTTATATGACAGAGGCCAAGGTGAGCAAGCTGTTATGGTGTTTGACGAAACTGAGCCATTCAATCTTCGATCAGACCACGGCATCAGAACATTTATCAACATTCTTATTAAACACAATATTGAGTTCCTGGTGGCCCCTTACACCGCGGTTGCTCAATTGGCCTATCTGTACAAAGAGCATTATGTGGACATAATTTACGCCGCTAACGATGCGTTCCTGTATGCATGCGTTGACAAGCTAATTGTGTCCTTTGGTGAGCACATATTCGCCCCTGTATCTGACGAAAAGGAACCTCTCAGCAATAGCAAAAGCAGCGCCGATAAAAAGAAAGCGATGGCTTCTAACAGCAAAACCGCATCATCGACCACCAACAGTAATGCTAACGACACTGTTTTCTGGATCAGTAAGAGAATGGTGCTGGCCGAACTTGGCTTGGTATCTCATGAACAGTTCCTTGAATTAGCCATGGCCTGTGGATGCGACCTTACTGGTTTTACTACTTTCCCGCCAATAGAACACATGATTATGACCACTGGAATGAACGCTTTGAAGATTGCCCAGGGAATGCTCCAGTCTAGTGGCGGCTCTATGTACGGGTCCATTATAAACTTCCCTGAAAATCCTGATGTGGGCACTCCCTATTCTATGATCTTCCAGCGAGCTCTTGCATCGGTAGAGTTCCAGCCGGTCCTCAAAGATTCCGGTAAAGTCGAACCATTCCAGAACTTGGAGAATATTCCCAACGATGTGCACGAATTCATCGGACAGCGGCTACCGGATGAACTTTACTTCTACATGTCCAGGGGTCTCATTGGCCCTGAGCTTCTAGACGCCTTGACTTCTGGTACCCTGTATGAGTACGCGCCCTTGGACGGTGGTGCTGTTAAGGAATACCGCGACTTTATTTTAAGTCTAACTAAGATCCGCAGCCAAACTCTGTCGTACTTGGTCCAGGTTTTGCACAGATACTACCAATACAAAACCGTCCAATGCATTACATGGTTCGACTCCGATACTTCCATGGAGCGAATAAATCCGCCGTTATACAAGAGCCTGGCTACCAGCTGGCGACTGACCGCCGACCAATTTTTGCGCCACGGTGTGAAAAAGGTTCCCGCAAATTTGTCTGATGCCTTGGCAGTCATCCTGCAACATGGAGGTACTGAGGACGGCGGCTTATTTAGTACAGATATCCAGGCTGGTCCGATTAAGTTCTCCTCTGACGATGAGGTTATTGCAAACGTACTTTATCGTGCATTACAAACATTGTCACTCATCGACTCATCTCATCGTCTGACGTCCTGGGGAAGGGCTTTAGCTGAAGCCATCAAGCTGGTGCCATCAGATCATGCCGAGGCGCTCGTGGTTTTGGTTTTGCTCTTAAGGCACGGCGAAGTGCTTCATGCAAACGCCTACCATCCTCCACATACTGGCGGACCTATTCGTGGCACTCCAGCCGAAATGGCTCATATCCAGTTGATTTCTCGTGTTGCGACCCATCTTCCTCTTAAGCATAACCCGATCGGGTACACCGGACCTTTGAGCCGAAACTTGCTCAGCTACCAGTGTGTCGTATCTTGTGAAACTCGTGTGTTGCGCCAGTTGGTCGAGGCCGTTAGTGTTTCGCTGTTCATGAATGGAAACATTGACAGATTGGCTCATGACGATCAATGGTTCACTATTACCGAGCTATTACCGTTTGCTGATGTTCCCAACTCTGGTACTGGTATCGCAGTCAAATCATACTTAGAAGAAGTCTTGTTAGCCGAGGGCAATGTTTCCACAGCTAAGGAATCTCTTGTTGGCATGTTTAAACAGGCTGTAGATGTCGTTGCTGACGTCCATTCGGCCTTTAATCTTTGGTCTGCACTTATGCATGTAGTCAAAGAGCAAAAATCTCACATCAGTTCCGCAGTCTATAAGCAATTTATTGAAGCTGATCAGTGGCTAGCTGAAAGAAAGGTTTGATAAATACATCAATAGCTTGTATGATATTACATATATAATATATAGCTTTTGAAAGATCGTTGTAATCTATAAATAGTTTGGTTTGCGTTATTTTACAGCAATAAAAAGTCGTCATCGTTATCGCAGATGGGTTTAATAGTGTAATTAAGGTCCTGATGACCACTTTTTTTGTGTAATAAATACTCGGCACCATGATACCCTCAGGTTTATTCTTTTTTTTTTTCTTCTAGGCATTCCAGGCACCCTGTGGAGACGCTGCTGTTGAGGCTGTCTGCGCTGGTCCTGGGGTATGCGAAACGGGTGTCGTCACGGATGATTGTATTTGAGGTGTAGGTGTCGACATAGGCGCAAAGTTAATGGTCGTCGCAGGTAAAATCCCGCTATTCGCCGTAGTACGAGTAGATGCCGTACTAGCAGAGCCATTACTACTAACTGATCCAGTAGAGTTAGATGGAAGACACCATTTCCGATGAAGGGTCCAAGCACTCAGCTGGCAAGCTTTTGAGCAGTACTTGGTTCGTTTACATCTCCGGCATTTTGCGAACTGCCGGGGATACTCCTCCCATTTGCCACAGTCAAAATTAGCACACTGCCGAATGCCCCCTCTAGATTCATCCTTTCGACACGAATTTCGCATCACCACTCCAGCCCAATACCGAATCTCTTTGGGAAACTCATCCAATGTAAACGGCTCCACCAGTGGGAAAATGTTAAGTTCCTCTCCTTTAAATTCAGCGTCAACATCTGTATTAGCCGAAAAGTCATACTCATCATAATCCCAGCTCGTGTTATCGGCATTAACCCCTCCACACGGGTCAACAGATTGTCCCATGAAAGATTCTTCTTCAAAATCCATAAGATCAACGTCATCCTCTACTCCCTCCATGTACCCATCGCGATGATGATGATGATGGCAACGAGCTCCCTCTCCGGCCATCTCCCGCTCGCAATTGTCATAGCAGTATGCATCATACCGATGATGATGTCGCCGATGGTGCTTATCACATTTCACCAAGGGAGGCTGATCCTTTTCCCGCATAGACAGTTGTGGAACTAAATGCGTCTGTTGCAATTGCGGTTTCAGGTAGGCATACTTGGAAACGAACGCCAAAATCTGCAATCCCCAAATCACGTCTTCATCTCTAGGCACAATCACATGATTATTAAAATACCGAGGAATCGATCCACTTGTGCTAGTGGTACCCGTAGCAGCGCTTACAGCAGAAGCAGCACCAGACATATTGATATTAGTTCGCGAAGTACCATCCACTACTACCCCCGTCGCTGGTCGGCCCGCGCCTTGGGGTGGTCGTGGCAATCGAACTTGCGATTGATCGTTCCATGAAAGTTCAGCTCCCTGACTTTCTTCAATGACTGGTATAGATTCTGTTACCACATCTTCAAAATCTGTCAAGCTGGTAGTGTTAATCGATTCACTATCTGATTGATCTATATTGGTATTTGCTCTAGTTGTAGTGATTGCGGCAGGTTGAGATATGACTGTTTGTTGCCTCACGGCGGGTGCATAGTTGTTGGCATTAGCCGTAACATTGACATTGACAGGTGCCGCGGCAAAAACGTTCTGTATAGGGCCCGCAGTGGCCGGAGCAGCAGCGCCAGCGGCCACATCATTATGCTGATGATGCTCGTGATTGAATTCGTTGACCCGCGCGTGCGCATGGAAGACTGCATTGGACGCAGGCGAATGCAAAAGAGGAGGGTTAGGGAGCGCAGATCTTAGAATGTTGGCCGTCACGGTTTGTTGGATCATATTGTGAGCAAACGATGCCGCATTTGCTGACGTGCTTAGGTGAGTGCTCGGCCGAATATGATCACCGTGAGTGTCCATAACTGATCCTGATGAGGATGTCGATGTCGATGTCGAGCTGATGTTTCGAATCACGCTCGGCGGCGCCACAGGCATCACAGATGCCGTCGATGCACTCGAGATCGTCGATACAGTGGACGACAATGACGCAATAGATCTTGTATCCGCATCATGGTCCCGTTCACGCTGGTAGTACTGACTGCTGCCATCACTGCCGTCCCCCACCGTGGCACCAGATGCGGCTGCATTAATGGCCAGGTGCGGCTGGCTCTGATGAGTACCTTGATGTTGCGAACCGTGCTGGCGATCTGGAACAGGCTCACCATCTAACTGGGTCTGCGTTGTCTGTGCCAATTGTCGCCTATGGCCACAACTTGATCTTGACTGGCTTCCCTTCATCTGTCTCATGGTGTACAAAAAATTGTCTAACACCGAACAGATCACAGGAATTAGCCCAGCCTCCACTATGCGCTTTCTCGCCTGCTCTGTCCCACGCGTTCCTAGAAACACAAGGCACTGAAACGCCAATGTCCACTTCCACGCAATCAATGTCTGGCCCTCCTTAGAATTTGCCAATGGATGTCCATCATTACAATCGTCTCTACATGATTTCAGTATCGCCACTAGCCTCTCTAGTCCTCCATCCGTACATAGTGTTTCTCGAACTCGCACAGCTGAATACGTTAAATATGTCAAGTGATTCAATGAATTCACCAACGGTTTATCTGCCGTACAATCTAGCGCTCTTCTATCATACAATGTCGTGGTAATAGAAACCGCAGCTCTATTAGAGACAACGGATCGAAAATTCGACTCTCTCATGCTTCATTGGGTGTTAGTCCTGTACAGTTAATTTAATTTGTTGTCGTGATGGTTGTAGCTGCTTTTGTTGTTGTGGTTGTCACCTTTGTTTTTTGCGTCTGCTACGTCCGGTGATTATTGCTCTTTGGGCTTTTTCTCTTTATATTCGCCGTTCTTGTTAAATCGTTCTCCTTTTTATATTTATAAAGCCCCAATAACAATGTCACTGTTCCCTTTCGTTAAATGTGGCGGATGCGTGTTCCAATATTCAGAGGTCTTTAAGCTTTGGAGAGGATAAATAATGACGACGACGATGTAATTGTTGAACAATGGCCCAGCTTGCCAAAAACGGAAGGCCCGGTGGCAAATTTTTTGCCACGGGTCATTGGCACATCACGTGACTTCAACCTCCTAGAAATTTTGGTAACCTTGTCAAGAAGGCGGCGGCCGGCGGCGATGTCGGCCTCAGACAGTCTACCTGCATGGCGTGGAACGATGTCTGCGACTGGTGAACCTGGGAAATATTTACTTAGCTTTTTATATTTTTCTATACTTCTTATTGAATGCTCCTTTAATGATGAGAGATTCTCAACGTTGTTGACAGGTCTTTTTAACTTTGCCGCTATTCCCTCTCCATCTCAAGCACGGCTCATGGCCACTAAGGCTAATTGCTCAGGTTAGGGATTGGGCTAGCCGCGCTCAAGGGGCGGACCACGGTGCGTACCTTGTACCTGAATTTGAGGGTTTTTGCCACATTCAGCCACTTTACATTGCGATGGCTTTTTGTAATTTTTTTGTCATCAGCGGGGCAATATGTGGTCTAACTATCAGTTACACGTCCCATTAACATCAAAATGGGATGCTATTTGTTGACAGATGCTAGTCGTGGCCGCATGTTGTGATCCATTAGGACTTTTATTAGGTAGTGTCTGTTCTAGCCCTGATATTGTGTAGATGTGTAGACCACCGCTCTGTACGCCTCATTTTATGCAAACTATTTTATTCACCAACCAAATTTCGTCTATTACAAATTCTAACTTATCGGCGATCCTGCGCTATTCCCCACTTTTCTCCCACTCGCCCTCCCACCCCGTGCTTCTATCTATATGCACCGTGACGTCATCAGCCTCTGTTGACGTCTTCACTCTACTAAGTCTAATAGCTCCTTTTTACTCAATTGCATAGACTTCTTGCCTGCTCCAATGAGGTCCTTTGCCAGTTCTCGTTTTCTGGTTTGGATCTCGAGAATCTTCTCTTCAATTGTATTCTGTACCATGAATAAATAGACATCCACCGGCTCCGTCTGTCCTAACCGATGCACCCGATCAATTGCCTGATCTTCCACCATAGGATTCCACCACAAATCAAATATGACAACCCGACTGGCGCATGTAAGATTCAGTCCCAACGCCCCACATTTCAGTGAACATAGCAGTACTGTGACCTTTGGATCCATCCGTAGTTTGTCCAATGCTTCTTCCTTTTGTTTCGTCGACTGCTTGCCTTCGTATCTAGCGTAGCTTATATTTGCTTTTCGCAGCACTGGTTCGAGCAGGTCGAACATACCAGTGAACTGACTAAAAACGATGGTCTTTCTCTTGGGCTCAGCTCGCAGTAACTCCAGCAATTTCGCGGTCTTGCTCGATGGAGGTTCATCGTCAGTGTCACTAGAGCTGCGGCTTTTTTTCTCGTTAATTGTGAGCGAATCCATAAGACTGGCCAAATCATCCGTGTCATCTTCTTTGTCACCATTCCCGTTCAACAGGGACGTCGACTCTATGTCCAGCTTGCCCTTCAACAAATGCCAGTCGTTACAAGTTTGTTTCATGCGTAACAATGCTGTATTCCTGATGCCGTCGCCACCCCGCGCACTCATTTCTCGTAGCAACTGCAGGCGTACTTGTTGATATATATTCGATTCATTTTCACTAAACGTTATCCTGGTTGTGTGGATCCGTTTCTCGGGAAGTTTCGCCTTGGTGTGCGTAAGAATATCTTTCGTCCGTCGAAGCATCACTACTTGCAGCACCTTTTTCAGTTGCGCAGTCACCCTAGGTATCTCGGCCCTTTGCCAGCTAAACACTCGGGACACATGCATTTCCCAATATCCTTCATTATTAAACGGCTCCAACCCAATAAACTTAAATAGTGAAAACAAATCGTTCACTGAATTCTGGATCGGCGTGCCTGACAAGCACCATTTGCATTTGCCCTTAAGATTAAACACCGCCTCCGCCGTCTTGGATCGTGAATTGCACACGGTCTGGGCCTCGTCGAGAATAATCCGCCACCATTCCATAGCATACACGGGCGAGCTTGCGAACGACTTAGTGAAGTCGGCCATTAGCGTCGAATGACTGGTTAAGATGACATGATAGTCCACGAAATCCTCCACGTCAGTAGCCCGCTTGGGGCCGTGATGCACCAGCACTTTAAGCTTTGTGGCCTTGGTCTTGATCTCGTTTGCCCACTGCGATATTAATGAGACGGGCGCTACTACGAGGGTCTTGTTACGACTGCTCTTTTTCGGCTCGTGCGATAAAATCAGTGCCAGCGACTGAATTGTCTTACCCAGTCCCATATCGTCACATAGCAACCCTCCCCTTACTGAGTTTTTGTCGTCCTTCTTTTTGCGCTCACGGTCTAACAAGAACTTCAAACCTCGGCGCTGATGATGGAGAAGCTCTACCGCTAAACCATCTACTTTAGCAGGAGGCAATAAAGACTCATCATCGTCGTCCTCATTATCGCTACTGATCTCAATTGCACCGAGCAAATCGCGTAGAGCTTTGTCTATTTGGTCCTCATCTGGCGCCTGAGCGTTCCTGCTAGATGCCACAGCAGATATCTCAGTGCGCATTGGAGTCAGGAATTGAGGTCGGCCGTGAGCAGCCGCCATTGCTTGTTCAGCTTTTGTTACTGGAGTCGTCGTACTTGTCGTCGTTGTTGTTGCTATTGTTGCGCCGGAAGGTGGTGATGGCTTCATTGGAATTCTCGATGTGATGCCAGCGACCGGTCGTGACCATGATGATGACTTTGGACTGATGGGCTCCATCAATGTCGCGTCTCTTGAGTTAAAACTCATCGTGCTCTCGGGTCGTGCAGTACGCGTTAGTTTAGCCTGTTCAATCTTCGTGAATATTCCTTTGTTTGTACCTTGAGGTTTACCTTGTGTTTCGGTCTCCGATTTCTTTTCTTTCTCTCTTCTATCTAGTGGCTCCTTTTCTTTATGTCCCATCTCGTACGTTTCGTTTTCCTTTTCTTTTGATCTCTCCTTTGGTTGCTCTTGCGCGCCTTCCTTTGCTTTATCCTTCGACTTTGTCTTCTCTTTTTGATCTGTTCTGTCCTTCTTTTCTTTGTCTACCTTTTTCTCTTTCCTGTCCTTCTTGTCTTTCTTCTCCTTTTTCTCTTTGTCCTTTTGCTTGGTCTTTTCTTTCTTTTCCTTCTTCTTCACTGTGCCGTCCAAAGACAGCCCACCGAGCATGTCGGCCAAATCGTCGTTTCCATTATTTTCCTTGACAACTGATCGATCCTCCTCGTCTTTTTTCTTGTTCAGCCCTAAAACGTCCCGAATACTTTCTTCTTCTTCATCCGAGGACGTTGAAGATGTTGATGACGCTGAATCTCTCCTCATTTAATTGAAGTGGTTAGTATATGATATGACAGCGCGCGTGATGGCTCTATGTATATATGTGTGATTGTATATGGCTGAACGTTTTCCGTGTTCGCTGCGTCTGTTTTGATTTGTTTTGGTTTGTTTTTTTTTTCGTTTTGGTTTGTCTGTTTTGGTTTAAAGTTTCTCTTATACAACTGTAAGTTATGCAGCGTATATTTCATGTATACTTGTGGGCGGGTGTATTGCTGCTGCTGCTACTCCACACATCTACGACAACACTAACTTACAATGGGACCACCAGCGACAACGTCAGTATCCATTGATGACTCTCTCGACAATCTCAAGAATTGGGACTCAGATTTAAGATTTATGGCATTAAGTGACATTAATACCATGTTATCTGCTTCTGACCCAATTCTTCTTGAGGATACCGATATTATGAAGGAAGTCGCCCAAGGAGTACTTGAAAAATTGGACGACAACAATTCGGACGTCCAGAATCAAGCGGTAAAATGGTGAGTACAAGCAATTGTGTGTGTGTTTTTTTTGCCGGTCTGACTGCGTAGCATTTTTCGCTCGTCTTTTTATTCTTTCTTTGCTTTGCTAACCAGCCTCGACCCGCTTGCTAAAAACTGCTCCGACAGTCTAGTCAGGTATATCATCGAAGACCTGCAAAGCCGAATCACAATCACTCCTGTTGAGCCGTCATCAAGAAAGACCAAAGAAAAGCCAAAGAAGGCCAGCAGTGACGAGACGTCAAAGGCCGATACCTCTGTGCTTGCTATGGCAATTCGCACTGTCATCTCCAGCATGGAGGCCAAGCGAACCCTTGGCCAGTTGCTCGTACAAACTTTGTTGCCTAAGTTGTTTGCCAAAGCAGCGGAGCAGACCCTTGATACTATGGAAATTCTTAGCGATCTTATTAAGCGGTTTGGACCTACCATGAGCGCCAACGATATTGAAAAAATCCAAAATCTGCTTATAGAATTGGTCTCAAACGGCAAAGGATTAGTAAGGAAACGGGCCGTTGTTACGCTTGGACTGCTGTCAAGATACTGCTCTGGACCCGTGTGGGACCGGCTCACACATTACGTGGAGACTCAGCTGTCAAAGTATGGACAAGCTAGCAGCAGTGATGTTCTTGCGAACACACAGCTAGTTGCCGTTGTGCAATTGACTGGGATCCTAGCTAAGAATGAGCCTTCAAGATTTAAACAGGAGCTTCCGAAGGTGTTGCCTAACATTATCGCCAGTCTGCATATGGACTCATTGGACTCAGAGGACATGGACAACGAGGAAGAGGAGATTATCAATCTTAGAGAGGCCGCGTTGAATAGTCTTGAAACGCTTTCAGCATTGGGAACTCCCTACGTAGAATCGCATTTGGAAGAACTGTTAGAGATTGTGGCACGAATGATTAAGTTCAATCCTAACACTGTTGAGGACGAGGAAGGTGACGATGCAGACGGCGATGTCGAGATGGCAGATGAAGACGGCAGTAATGATAACGAGGAAGACGAGGGATTTGCTGATGAAGACGGAGAGTTCGATGTCAGTGAAAACGAAGGAGTCTTCTCCGACGATGAGGATCAAAGTTGGCGTTTGAGGCGTTCGGCAGCCAAGTTAGGGGCCGCGTTAGTGAATGCAGTGCCACAAAAACTGCCATTAGTTTATACGAAACTGCTAATGCCATTTGTTAATTCTCTGGCTCGCGAAAGCGAGGAGACAGTGAAATCTGAGACGGTCTCTGGATTGCATGTTCTTATCAGAGCTGCCGATTCTGATGGATTCTATTATCGATCCGTTTCTTCAGGAGGCCGCCGATCGTCAGATGTTAGTATGAGGGCCGATACCGATCCACAATTCATGTTAAGCGAATGCAGTTCCAGGCTAGTGAAGGTATCTGTCAAACAACTGACCAACAAATCGACAAGTCTGACTATCGTGCAGGGAATTTTGACAGACATATTGGGCCCGTTGATTGCAGTGTTCCATGGCATTGATGAGCTCCAATTCACCGAGATCTCGTCAGTGCTGGTCTCCTTAGCTAGGACTAAGCAATCGGTTCTTGTTGAGGTTCTGCAATTAGTGGCTGTCTGTTTGCAGTACGAGGACGATGCGATCGTGGAGAAGCATATAACTGAGCTGGCTGAGATTGTTACTCTGGGACTCGCCCAGTCCTATTATAAAGTATGCGGAGAAGCGCTGGAGGTTTCGCTTGGACTGATGAGATTTTCCGTGCCTGTGGTCGTCGGACTCCGAGACCAGATCATGGTCAGGGCATCGGATGGATCACTAGACATCGAGACTAGGGAGCGAGCAATAAAAGCTCTTGGCCAGCTGTTGGCTCATTTGGACGTGGACGCAAGTGACGTCCAACAAGGCGCGGACCTTTTGCTGGAGAATTTGTCACTGGAGACTATGCGTATTCCGTGTTTAAATGCCATTGCCATAACAGCTGAAAAGAAAGCGGGACTTCTTTCTAACTCATGGTTACAGGCCGTTTTGATAAGATCAACCGAATTCTTGAAGCAGAGCTCGCGAAGCTTGAGAGTGAGCGCGTTAAACACACTTCGAGTCTTGCTAGCACATTTGAAAGACGACAGTAGCGGGATTGATAGAAACGTGTTTAGCATAGTGAGCGCTGCAGTGCTGACACATTCTGAGGACAACAACGCCCATGGTGAGGATGTGCAAATTACTGAATTGACATGTCAAGTTCTGTCTAATTTAGTAAGGGCATCGAAAATAGCGGACGCGAAAATCGTGCAATTTGAAGTGTCGGTTATTGACAAGTCATCGTTTGACTCGACTGCTAATTCTGCAGAACTGGATCTCATGAGCGCAATTGTCCAGAACTCGTCTGAGGAGGAACGGGAAAAATTGTATGAGATCTTGTCAGAATCCAAGCCTCGAGAGTCTCAAAAGCTTGCCGCAATGGCGTTTGCTATCCTTCTTACTCAAGGAAACCTTATGAGTCGGCTGGGAGTCTTTGAGGCAGCTGTGCAGAAGGGACGGCTTACGGATAATTTGGAGTGGTCACTATTGGTCCTGGGAAGCGTCGGCAAATGCGTTCCTCTCAACATCAGTATGGACACATTCTACCAATTGGCCAACAACGGACAGATCGACGAAGGCATTCGTGCTATTGCAGGGGATACAATTGGACAGATCACTAGTAATAATGCTGACCTGTATCTCAATGAATTGCTGTCACGTGTAGCAGCTCAAAACGGCCAAAAAGATGCCATTACACAATACGCATTATTGCGAGCCATAAGAGCGGTGATTGTCTGCAGCTCCGAGTCCGTGCTCTCCAAGTACACTGAGGCGATCTGGGACACAGTAATTGGAGTAAACTTGGGTGACGACCTGGGAGATGGCAGTCATGTTATTGTTGCCGAGTGTCTAGGCCGTCTTAGCATTATGAATCCTGAAGGATTTTTGCCTCAGCTACAGCGTGATCTGAAGTCCGAAAAGATCTCGGTGCGCGCTACTGTTATTTCGGCCGTGAAGTATACATTTGGTCAGTCGCACCGCCGGTACGATGATTTACTGAAACCAATTGTTGCAGACTTCTTGTCTTTAGTGGACGACGAACATATCAGCGTAAGGCAAGTGGCATTGAATGCGCTTGTGTCTGCGATCCACAACAAATCTTATTTACTCATTCCTCATTTGTCACGGTTATTGCCATTGCTGTATCGAGAGACGGTTGTTAATGAGAGTCTCATCCGAAGTGTGCAGATGGGGCCATTTAAGCACAAGGTGGACGACGGACTGGACTTAAGAAAGACAGCTTACGACACTATATATACGCTGATGACAACGCTAAGCGCGGATCGGTTACGGAAATTTGCTATGCTAGATGAGATGGTTGAGCGAGTGTTTGCAGGATTGTCTGATGATGATCATGACATCAAAGTATTAAGCTGCGTGATTATCGGACGCCTGGCCGCTGTTGATTTGGTAACCCTAACAAGTCACGGACGAATTGAAACATTGATGTCACAGTTTACAACCCTCGTTAGAATTACACTCAAGGCTAATGCGGTTAAGCAAGATGTTGAGAAACAGGGCGAGATTGTCCGCAATGTTGTTCGTGCCTCGGAACAAATTGATAAGGCGATTAATAATGCCCAGAAGAAAGGCGAAGTTATCGGATTGAGCGACGTGGAATTGTCCGCGTGGTCAAGTTTCTACGACGAAATTATTTTGCCGGAAACGAAATAGTGGCTTAAGATATTGTAATAATGATAATAATGATAATACACAAATGTATTGTTTATTCCAGTTAAATATCAAGCGAATTTGGCCAAATAGCTTTTGTAAATGGCCTCGGTATTGTGAATCTTCTTAAATGCGGGCCACGCGAGAATGCTCTTCACATAGGCTAGGTAGTCGGCGTACTTGGGATCAGATTCCAATTTCTCCGCAACAGCCTTAGGAATAAATCCCTTTTCAATCAAGAGATGCACTCTTGCGATGAAAGGGGCAACCAGAACATCACCAAGCAAAGGTTCCTTTTGGCTGATAGCATAAGGGCCCGGCTTCGACAAGAATGGCAGAGCTTGGTCCAAAGCTTTGAAAAACAATTCTGGAACTTCATCTGGGTTATGCTTCTTCAAACCATAGACAAACGAAATCGCTACATTATTGATGTATCTGTCCGCCCACAATTCGCTTTCGGCATTGACCAAAGGGTCGGAGGAGATCAACTTCGATTCAGGGAAGGCTTGAGCCACATATCTGGTTGTAATTGCGGACTCAACAAGGACGGTATCATCGACGGCGAGAGTGGGAACTTTACCGGTCGACGAAACCTTGAGAAACCAGTCGGGCTTGTTGCTGAGGTCGACTTCTTTGAGCTCGTAAGGAGCTTGTGCCACCTCTAAAGCCAACCAAGTACGGGCAGCCCAAGGACAGCTGATGTTAGCAAAAAACGAAACAAAACAAACAAATCAGAAACGTAGCAACGTATGAAAAAGCATAATACTCACATATTGCTAGAATAAAATGTAAGTTTTGGAGATGGCATGGTTATCTGAATTGTTTGTTTTGACGATGTGGCCGGTTTTATTTACGCAGGTGCTTACAAATTGGTCTTAGCACGTGACTTTGAATAAGGATTACAAATCCTGGATTTATGCACTTCGAAGTTCGAAACATTGCTTATATGTTACAACTTTGTTTTGTTTCTTGCCAGACAATATTGAAGAATTCAATTTGAAGCTCCATTTGTTTATTTAATGTTATGACTATTTTAACTCCAATGAAAGAAAAGATACTTGAGATTTTGCTTGAGCAGTTATGCGGCGGAGGGTTGATTTTGACACGCGTCTGTTACAACTTCTTATCTTGCATTCGTAACGGTTAAGTGCGCTAACGTCATTGACCCCTGTTATTTTTAATGGTCGAGTGATATCTTGCCTATAGCTTCTTCTCTATTCTAATAAACCGTAATGCGGTGTTCTTGGGCGTCGGCCTCAGTCTCTTAATTCTAACGTGCGGAGAGACTGCTTCTGTTAGTTTAGGTAATCTTCATACAAATTTTGGTTTTTGCAACTCCGTCTTCGCCCTAAAGCTGGAATCGGACTTTCAACGATTTAGCAATACGTGTGCTTTACAGCTCAGAATTAATGCTGCGGCAGCCAAAAGTTGGATGCTCTCATACACGCGCAGCTACTTGTGCACATGCGGATCTTGTTTTGTATGCAATATGAATCGCGTCTTGCGAAGGCAATTGGTAGCCTATAATTTCTAGCCGCCGAGTAGTGCGAATTATTTAGGAGTTAAGTTCAAAGTGGAGAAAATTCCCACATAATTACCTGATCTAGGCAGATGCTTCAATCAGATGTTTCGATTTGCATTTAATGGGTCCAATGCGCGTAGAATGCTTTGACTGCAAGGATAGGCATTCCATATTAAGTATAATCCACATGCTGACGCATTTGAACTTGGGCGCTCGTGAGCACTTTTAGACCGGATAAAAAGCATACATTGTTGGGCATCTCCTGGATCTTATCCGGCATCAGAATTTGCCAATATTCATTCGTCTGGCAAAGCTACTGCGATAAGCTTCTATCTGAATGATTAATTCAGCACATTGTTACGCTATGTTTTCTCAGGGATCTAGAGATCCATCACTCCTAGTCGATGGACCCAGTTCCCGTTCTAATGTGCGTAACAAGAATTTATCCACAAATTAGATATGGCGCAAGTTGACCAACAACTGGCCAATCCTTTTGGCATGGCATGTTCGTTTTTGAAGTCCGGTGAAGTTTTTGGACTGACAACTTTTTTCGTCAAACTAAAATTGCATGTCCTCGTGGCTCGGGCACCGCGAATAGCCTCTATGTTCACGGTTAGACCTACTTCGCAATAGCAGACGTTCGGCGATCAGATGTGACAATGCGCCAATTAAATATTCATACCGTTTTATGGCTCGTTTAGAGAAGCCAATAACACCTCTTTGATCAGCGGAAACAATTTAACCATCTACAGCTTGTAACAGCTTGAGCATTTTAGACCGGGGGAGGAGAATCGAATAGTGAGGAGGCAGTATGCAGTGCAGGCAAACCCCCTAGTTTTTTTGGATAATCTTAGTAAGACCTATGCACTATGCAAGTGCCATATAATATGCTTTTCCGCAGCTTAACTAGCTGAAATATAGAGTGTTCGAGTTCTCACGAAATTAGGAGCGAAGGACGCGTATTTACGCACATAGGTTGGCAGATTTCGGTCGGTCCTTGCCCTGATTAGCTGTATTAGCAATAACCCTGCATATTGTGTCTCGGACCTCAGATCGGCAAAAAAGGGGCCGATGCGCTCTAATGAAGCCCCCTGAGCCCCGAATAACGAGCATCACCGAGTGTATTCGCAAAAGGGTCTGTATCAAAAACCGGAAAAAAGAGTCCGTCTTGTTTTTGAGACCTGATGGAAGAAAGCAATACATGGATGAGAAGAAACAAGTCTGTTATGTAAGATCGCAGAACAGCGCTGCGTATTCCTTTGTTTCTCCGTTCCAATTGGGAGATAAAGTTACTATTTCAGTCCCCAGCGGATATCGACAGGCCCCAATTGGGAGATAAAAAGCACTGAATGTGAACAAACCACTGAATGTGAGAGATAAAGTTACTATTTCAGTCTCCACCGGATATCGAAAACCACTGAATGTGAACAAACCACTGAATGTTGGAACCACTCAGTCCCCACCGGATACCACTACAGTAGACGAAAAAGTTCGCCCTACAGTAAATGCTTTTTTCCGTGTATACAAAATGTCGAAGTGGATAGATTTTTTTTTGCTCCGGAGTATTGAAGAAAGAGTCACCAGTTGTGATCATTTTGCGTGCCGTGCCCACAAGCTCTTTGAAATTACCAATTGGGAGATGCTGCATATGTCGCGGCGGAGATAAAAGGATGATCTATTAGGCAGCTAACATTGGTATGCAAATCCGTAGCTTGTTCAAGTAAATTCAATAAATGTCATTTATTACAACGCTTACGGCTCGCTTCGCCTTTTTAATCGACTACTCAATCCTATCAAGAGAAGGTAGGATTAATACGCACTTAATCCTACTTTTGTTATCACAAGAGCTTAAGGTTAGGGTGCCATACCTGGTATGTTCATTGGGAGCGCTAGAAATTCGAGTGCGATTAAGCGTACGCGCTTAATCCCACTTTATATTGAGACTCTGCACAAATGTGACTTTTTTACACGGAAAATGTGAAGTTTTTATGTGCACACCGCTGAGGACTAATACCGCTCTATGATCCCCCAATATGTAAATGAAAAGATTTATTCAGCTGAGTGTTAATTGGCCTGATTGAGGCGAGTAGAATAAAAAGGATTAAGCAATTTGATATCTCATGTATTGAATTGAACGACTACAAGATACATTTTGTGTTCCGTTATGCTGACTATAACTGTTATTACATAAGCGTTACGTAATTGAAGGTTTTTGTATTTGAAGTTGAAATCACAATATGTCTATGTCGTAGAATTTGAAGAAATCGGCCAGTTTTAGTTATGCCATTTAAAATCCAGAAGTGGATGACGAATTTTTTTTCTTCTTCTATATATACATGCATATTTTGACTAACATTGATATTTATAAAAAAACATTCAAAATTTCAAGACTTTTTTCATACAACCCATACATCATTAAACAAGCATTACGCAGCAACCTCTTTTTTTTTTTTTTTTTTTTTTGCGCGTGTACTACACTAGAGCGCTGGCTGCCTGTTACGTTCTGCGTGTACTTATATAAATGCTCTTCATATTAGTGATTTTGTTTCTCAATTTACTAGGCGAATGTTTGGCGAACGCAAACCTGCAGATCAAACATGTCGGTGGACTGATATCATTCGAACAGATTAATTACATCAATGGAATTCTAGGCGTTGTGTTGTTATCCTCTGATATATACATTTTATATTTCTCCTGAAGTGCTGAAAGCCGAATTTTTGCGGCGTTCAAATTTATCTGGATCTGCCTACAAGTTTCATCCAATGAATTGCCATGTTTTGCCATATAATACTCAACGATCTTCACAATGTGTGACCGGCGCTTAAATTTGCTATAGCCCTTCAGTGGCGTGAGGCACATATTTTGGCGGACAAAGTAATTAAACTGAGGCTGCAAATTAGTGTAAAAATCCTCGTATGTCTCTCTAATTGTCTTTTTCAACAGACCAACATGAAAGCAAGTTGGCTGGATATCTTGCTGCGATATAATTTCGACATGCTGCTGTCCCGCTTGAGGAGCTTGGGATTGTAGTGCTTGGTTATCCTGTGACCGCTGACTGTTTAAATCCCGTGGTGGTGGTTGAATAGTAATTGGAGGTTGTGAAATAGTTCTGGGCTGTCCTTGATACGTCTCCAGCCAGTTCAGCCGCTCTTTCAAGAAATTCATTTCAGTCATTAGCTTGTCATGATGCGCCATCAAGCTGCCATGATTGTTACTGATTTTGTTTCCAAGATCTTCGTAAAACGTTTTGACAGCTCCGACAATCTCATTAGTCTGTTGGCGTGTACCTAGGTTCCTTGGGCTGACCGGTACGAACCCAATGTTCAACTGAGAGGACTCAAACTCCAAATAAAGAGGGTCTAACCAAAGCCAGGCAAGTAAGCCAGATTTTCCATAGAGCATGTTCCTGTCTATTGTGTCCTTCTGTAGCCCGGAGTTAAGGTCATTCGCCTCATACATATCATTCCAGGCAGCCTCAATAGGTAGTCTGTCCTGAATAAATATTTCGCGGAGCCTGTCAAATGTTTTAACCATTCTCATCAAAATAGGCTTGAATTCTTTAATGTGCTCTCTAATTCGTTCAGTTGCTTTCGCATTATTACCAAACGTTCCATGCAGCTGTTCTTGAATTATCTTGAGAGTCGTTTCTTCATTTCCTAATCCAGATGTCCATGATGCGGAACACCCATCGCTGGCCACCATGTCATCAAATTCCTCAAAGATCTCATCAGGGCTAATGATTTCAGGCATTCTATAACAGAGAAGTCCCATATATAATTCTTTTATAGCAGTTTTAGAATACCCTCCATTACTTACGATTTCTGCGTGGCGTCTACGATACTCCCTGCCGATGTCCATTCCAAGACTAAATAAATAATCATCCAAATCTTTGCGAGCTTCAATGATTGGATTGATAAATGGAAATAGCTTCTTTTTTAATTCATACGGCACCCTTGAAAGATTTCTTTGATTAATGGCTATATTTTCGTCTGTCCTATATCCAGCATTAGCTAACATTGCTGGCCTGGATATAGTGGCTCGGCCGTTCACAAGATAGTTTGAAGCCAAGGCTCGTTTTTGTGAAGCCCAGTCACCCGCTCGCTCGATCTCTGGCATTCCAACAGACATGCTAAACAAATGGTTAGCGCCAGTCACACGCCCAATATGTGTGGACTTGGATTTCGTAGCAACTGGCGGGATTCCTGCGTCCTCAAACAATTTGGAAATCATCTTGCAATAGCCATTGTAGGAGTAGGATTTAAGAGGGTTAGCGTCGGTACTAAAAACCTTGCTAAATTTATAAAACACCATATGGCTGAAGTTTGGAACAGGACGCTTTAATTTATGATACTTTTCAACCATGAATGCAGCAACCGCCTGCAGAGGACATAGAACTGAGTCCTTGTGGCGTAAGCATCCAAAAAATTTCACGTCACCAGTCCGATTTGTTTTTGATTGCCTAGCAGATACAACCAATTTCACTTCCCCATGATGTGGAAATTCTATGTCCAAATGTGATAATTGGAGAAGTCGGATATTATCACCACGAAATAACAAGGTATTAGACAATAAGAGAGCCATATAGCCCGCAGTTGAGCATGTTGGTTTTATCAAATGATAAAATGCAATCTTTTGAAAAGTTTCGTGCGTATATACAATGTTTTCTTCAGCAAAGTCGTCCCTCACGATGAGGTTTCTGTCCGCTTTAGGTCTGCTCTTATATTCGCTATCTATTTGGGATTTTGCTCATTGTACGCAGGGGTAGCGAAGAAGGGAGCAGTTGTAACTGAAAAAACCAGAATTATATCCATCATTGGTATCGTATTCATCTTCTTTAAGGAGGGAGTCGTCCGCGTCTGAGACGAAATTATGAATGAAAGGGATTTTCCATCCTACAACTGAAAATTGCAAGTTCCACAACAGTTTCAAGGCTGCCAAATTGAGATCTATAGTCGACTTCGATGCGCTCGCAGCTTGCTTCAATATCGGCACTTTTCGGATCATGATTTTCCCTGTTCTTCGCGCATTTTAGGGACTGGTGTGTTTGACGTAAGTCTAGGGTTTCTAGCTCTTTTCCTTTTTCTTGAACGTTGGTCCTCAGGAAGTTCCTCCTCTTCGTCCGCTCGCGGCGACATGACTTCTCTGGCATCTACCTCTTGGCTGTTGGTTTCACGATTCATTATCCTTTCATTATAGTCTTCAGACCTTGCGAGCTCTTCATTATTGTCACCAAATCTGACACCGTCATTTCTCCCGCTTTTCCTAAGACTGTGTAGGTGCCTAATGAAAGACGTAACTCTTCTGGGAGTTAGAATATCTGGGTAGGTCCCCTTGAATTCGTTAGAGGCCCATTTCCAATATCGAAATATTCCATGGCAGTATTGTTTGGTAGCATTGTCTGTCAGGCGTCTTGCTTTCAGCTCTGATTTTAAGTTGCTTAACTCAGCGTTGTCTAGAAGCTCGCTACATAGGTCTACTATCGCGTCTACAACGATAGCATCAAAAGCGTTTGGATGGTTCACCAATTGCTAGTATTTCATGTGCCATTCTTTAGTTGCCATCTGAGAAATAGTTTTCACGACTTCTTGTAGCAATTTTATCCGCTAGTCTATCCCAACAAGCCTTCTACCATTTTCAATCGTGGACTCCCGAACCTGCCAATGAATGCGAATGATGTCAAGAGACGGTGAACGTTGACTTTTGAAGCTTTTTTTAATGCAAAGTTCGTAGCTGTAGTCGGACTGTCTTTCGTTAGCAAATGCTTCGTCGTCCGCTTCCAGATACCTTTTAAACTGCAGCTGGGACCTGGACCTGTGATGTTAGCAAAGTTCGCCAATAGAATAATGGAATCGTATCAAGTACTTACATTTGCCCGTGGTTCTTGAATCGCTCTGATAACCGAAGGTTTGTGGGCGTAACCCGATGGCCACCAAGAGGACTTGCAATATTCCGAATACTGACAGCGTCATTGCCCCCAGCATTTAGCACAGAGGCCCGAGTATAGTTGGAATTTGACAAGCGCCCTTCTGTTTCTTCTTCGCTTTCGAGTTCTTCATGCAAAGCTAGTTCTTGTAAGGCGGCTGTCCTGGAAGATGATGTCGCGTCAGCTGCCCGAATATAGCGATGCATTATTGTTTCTTTAATGAATAAAAAAATTAAAGGATAATGTTGTTTATTAGTGTTATTTCGTTCAAATTTTATAATTATTATTTACAATACATAAAAAACTCATTGAATTTATATGAATGTTATATATTGTGAACATATCAGGAATTTTGAAGCCTACTGGTTGTCGAGAATGGACGATGAGTCCTTACCCAGCAGTGTCGTAAGGGTCACGTGAGAATATGACTTACCACAAAAGGAAGTCTTGTAGGATAACCCACTCATGAAAATTTTTCACTATATAACAGGTAGAGCTTTCTTAGATACATAAGGAAGAAGTCATACGAGTACACTCTTTAATACACTGATACCCTGCGTTATTACCAATGGTCTCTACTCGTTCCTCTGATAACCTTAACTGGTAATCAGGCTGACTCCCAACACCAAGACCCTAAAATAGAGTGGATGAATATAAGTTTCCGAATTGAGTTAGTGGCGGACGCTGACAGGCCCAATCGGTACTAGATTTATTTACCAATTGCATGCATGAGACGGACATTACATATACATATGTAATGAGGCGTAACTGCCATTCAGCACCGTTGATAGTTTCAGAACAAAAAACTAGCCTGAAGTGACCAAACGATACTTCTGTGATCCTGGATTTCCATTCTTATTTCTCTTTTTGTTTTGGCTTTTTTCTTTTTTTTTTTTTTTTTTTTTTTTTCTTTCGAGGCGGTTGAAAGCGGAAATTAAAATACACCATT
>JAKTVX010000065.1:0-68604 GCA_030581755.1 Crinitomyces ghanaensis
TTCAATCTCGATGGGATAAAACTATTTGGTTGTAAGGCAATTCCTGCCTTTTTTTTATATTTTTTTTATTTTTGTTATATTGAACTGGACATTTATAAGGTACACGTTGTCGTGTTTTCTCTATACGAAGTATCTCACGCGCTATTATGTAAGCATTACGTAATCAAAGTCTTGTTTATTTGAATTTGGCTTTTGAATTTCATTTCAAGAAAAAAAAAAGATTTCGAGTTTTCTACAATTTCTCTTCACAGATGATTACATAATCAATACGTAATCAAAGTGTTACCTTTTTGAATTTTGGTTTCGACTTTTTGACTTTTGAATTTTTTGATTTCCAAAAAAAAAAATTTTCAAGTTTTCTGCAAATCCTTCACATATGATTACATAATCATTACGTAATCGAGGTCTTGTTTTGTTTGAATTTTGGTTTTGACTTTTCTGGTTTCAAAAAAAGATCGATTTCGTGTTCATGTCATTATGTAAGCGTTACGTAATCAACGTCTTGGCCTCTTTAAATTTTGGTTTTCAGAAAAAATGGATTTCCAGTTTTCTCCGATTTCTTCATAGACTGTTACGTAATCATTACGTAAGCGCATTGTTCTTCTTGTAGCAGTTTGGCGATCAACGTCATTGCCAGGGCAGTCCGTCACATGCTTCGTGTGTATTTATTCCCTATTAATGATTTAGTTTCTCATATTCCTTGCTTTTGGCTAACCTAGCGTCTGGCGAAGGGGAAGAAGCTACATGTCAAACGTACTAATATCGTTAAAGCAGATCAATTACATCAATGGAATTTTAGGCTTTGTGTTATTCTTTTCTGATACTAACTTGTCTATCAAGTATGCTTGGAATTGTTCTTTTTTTCTTTTTTTTTTTTGTTTTTAATAATATATACACAGCACACAACTTCAGCCGTGCTGGTCCATCCAAAGAAGTGTACATTACCAGATCCCCACTAATAAGGTTTACCACCCGTCCGCAGATCAAATCTATTCCACAATGTCAACGTTATACGACGCCTGGCGCGTCGCAACTGGCGCTCGACTAGTGGTCAGAAAAAACATCGATTTACAGAAAAAATGCTTGAAGAACTATCTCAAGAAAGGCTCCTCCCGCACTTCGCGAGCTCACCACTATAGAACAACTGCTGCTGCAACTCACTCGCATTCTCGACATTTCTCTACTTATCGGACAAACGTAATACCAGGTTATTCAAGATCTTTTTCGACTTCTAGTTGTTTGTTGTCGTCTTCCGCATCGTCGTCGTCTTCTTCTTCCTCGTCGTCATCAAAAGATGCCCCAAAAGAATATACCATGGAATCATCCCCCGTTCCTGAAGGTAGACTAGGCCGTCTTCTGCATTACGGCGGTCTAGCGACCTCTATAGGAATAGGCGCCCTTACCGAAGCTGTCCGCCAAATTGGCTCCGATCCAAAAGACCGCAGACCCGTGCTCCTCAGTTCTTCAAACCTTGAACGTCTCGTCCGCAAACTGTCTCAAATGCGCGGCGCCGCCCTTAAAGTCGGTCAATTAATCTCCTTCCAAGATCAAAAATTCATTCCAAAGGAAATTCAACAGGTATTGGCAAGAGTTCAAAATGCTGCAAATTACATGCCAAGAGGCCAGCTTGAACGAGTCGTGTCACGTGACCTCGGCGACAACTGGCGACAACGTCTTTTCGCATCGTTCGAAGACTACCCAATTGCCGCTGCCTCAATTGGCCAAGTGCACAAGGCTGTTCTGCGTGTGCCGAAAGAGGAGTATGTGAATGACGTGGACGCAGTTGTTGAAGGCAACGACTACCAGACTGTGGCTGTCAAAGTCCAGTACCCCGGCGTCAAGAACTCTATTGACAGCGATCTCAACAATTTGATGCTGCTGCTGACTGCCAGCAGATGGCTGCCTGAGGGCTTGTTTCTCGAGAACACAATTGCCAACGCAAGAACTGAACTCAAATGGGAGTGCGACTACCTGCGCGAAGCCCAAAACATCGACTCGTTCCGCCAGCTGCTCAAAGACGACCCAGCGTTCGTGGTACCTAAGGTGTACCACTCTGTGTCTGGCGAGCACGTGCTGACAATGGAGTACATGCGGGGCAAAGAGATTACTAAATACGAGTGGGACCAGCCGACTAAGGACTGGATTGCTACTAATATCATGAGACTGTGTCTGCTGGAGATTGCCAAGTTCAGGTTCATGCAAACCGACCCCAATTGGGCAAACTTCCTGTACAACGAAGAGACTCGCAAGATCGAACTGCTGGACTTCGGCGCTTCAAGAACCTATGGCGAGGAATTTATCTCGAATTATTTATCCATCTTACGTGCGGCGGTCCGCATCGACAGAAAAGCCTGCGAAGACTACAGTTTGAAGCTGGGCTACCTGACGGGTCTGGAGAGCAAGGCCATGCTGAATGCCCACATTGACTCAATTCTTGTGCTGGGCGAGCCGTTCGCTCAGCCTGGACTGTTTGATTTTTCAAATCAGACAATCACTGAGCGCGTCCGTAAGAACATTGGTCTGATGCTGCGAGAAAGGCTCACTCCTCCACCTGAGGAGACGTATGGATTGCATAGAAAGCTCAGCGGGGCATTCTTGTTGTGTGCTAAATTGCGGGCTAAGGTGCCGTGTCATGATTTATTTGAAGAGATAGTTGGAAGCGCTAAGTGAGTGTGTGTATATAATGAGAATAGTGTGGTGTGATTTTTTTTTGTTGGTTTTGTTTGTTTCTTTGTTTGTTTGTTGTTTTTTTTTCGTTTCTTATTTCCTATGTATTCCTTTTGTTTTTTTTTCTTTTTTTTTTCTGTCTCTTCATCTTACTCTTGTTTCATGCCCGCTCCTACCTCCTCGCTCGCGTGACAGCCCCACTACAAACCTAAAACAGTAACGACCCTGGATTGTCTCAGATATCAGATTTCATTCAACGTGTCTATCTTACCCACAAATCTGCACCATCTGCCCGTTGTTGCTTTTCCCGTCTGCTGACCATCCTGTCTGTCGTTCAATTCATGCCTCCACCATGATCTTGGAAAAATCCTTTTGGTCCCCCGACTACATCACTGGCATTAACGTCATCTTCGACAAACTCAAACAGGGGGTCGTCGAAAACGGCGAAATCCTAAGCATGGTCCAAGACAGAATATCTATCGAAAACAACTACGCCATTTCACTACAAAACATGCAAAACGTCCACGAACCCCAGAAGTTCGGCTTCAACAGAGACGAAGGCGCCTCTCTGCGCCAAGCCTACGTATCCTATCTGCACGAGATGTCCAACCAGGGCTCCATCCACTCTAAAGTAGCAGCCGAAATGGACAAAAATATCCGCGGGCCATTCTACGCGTTCGCGCTGAACCACAGAAAGGTTGTTAATGACACTTACACTATGCTGTCAACAAAGATCAAAGAGTACCAGAAGAGCATCACCCAGGTGCAGAAAAGCCAGAGCGCTTACTACAACAAGTGCAGGCAGCTGGAAGATACAGGTATTAGTAGTGGTGGTGGTGGTGGTGCCGGCGGTGCTACTGCCGGTGGAGAGAAACCATCGTCGTTACAAAGAAGTGGAACAGTCACTGAACGGACGCGGAGGTTCTTGAGCCGCGCAATGAAAGGTGAGCCGTTGGACGAGCGTGAGACTGGAACCAACGAGAACGCCGGCAGCCGTGCTGAAGCCGCCGGTGCCGCTGCTGCTGCTGCTGACAAGCGTATGTCTGTTTCTCTGCCGTTCTCCTCTCCTTCTCTTTCGTCTTCTGCTTTTTCTTCTTCTTCTTCTGCGTCTGCGTCTGCGTCTGCCCAGCCCTATTCCATCGACATCGGCAACTCAATCATGTACTCGCCTGCCGAAATCGACAAAATCGTAGACGCCATGCTGAAAGAAGTCCCGCTGTCCAAGTACCGTATCCCGCTGTGGGGCACTTACGAGAACGTCACTTTGGGCACCGACATTGTGCTGTGGCTGCGGAAAAGACTAGACTGCACTATTGCTAGAGCTGAGAAGTTCGGCCAGGGGCTGATCGAAATTGGATACCTGAAGAGCATAAGCCAGGTGTCGCCGCGATTCGTGAATGCTGAGAACAGATACCAGTGGACAGACAGAGTGGTGCGAGAGTTCCTCGAGGGAAAGAAGGGCCAGCAGCAGCAACAGCAACAGCAACAGCAGCCGCAACAGGCCATCGCCACTGAGAAAGAGACAGCGAGTGAAAGAAAAAAGGTGGAGCCTGAAGAAACTAAGCAAGCTAGTGGTGAACCGACCACTAACGAAAAACAAACAACTCACGACGCACTCCCGGCTGATACTACAGCTCCGGTGCCTCAGATTCACAAACACACTCACTCGTCGGGAACAACATCAAGACTTCAAAAAGAGATCGCCGATTTGGACACTAGATACCAAGAGCTGGTCATTGAGTTAGACAGAATGCGCTGCGAGCTTGAACGCACAATCTTTGACAGCCTGCGGCTTGTGGAAAAGCAAGAATTAGAGCGACTGCATGTGTGCAAGAAAATTTTACGGTTGTTTGCCAAGCAAATGTCGAGCCCCGATGAACTTAAAGGTGTGCAACAGCGACTATTTCTGCATGACGAGTCAATCAGTCCAGAAGGCGATTTGCGGTATCTCGTCGAAGACTACAAAACAAGTCTGTATACTCCACAGGTTGTGGCATACAAGAACTTTTATTCTAGCAAGGCATGTCAGACCTTTGGCGTCGACCTGTCACGCGTGCCATTTATCGTGCCTATCTTTTTAAGGTATTTTGAGACTAAAGGGAATGAGGGCGAAGAGAAGAAGGAGGAGGAGGAGCAACGAGAGGAGAAGGAGGGCGAAGAGAAAGAGGATGGGGAGAAGGAGCAAGAAAAGATAGACGACGACAACTCGGCCGAGAATAACACAGAAGACAAGCCAAAGTCTCCGGCGTTCTCGGTGTCATGCTGGACTACAGATGTGCCAATCTTTGACATTCACCAACTACGCAACCAAATCAACGACGGCCAACCTTTCGATGCAAGCTCGATATTCCCGTTTTTCCCACCGCAGGTTCTCACTGCTACATTCAAACAGCTGTTGCTAGAGCTGCCGGACCCACTGATCAGCTTTACCCTGTACGACTCGATTCGCAACATGTACATCGTGCAGGGAACAGCAGACAACAAGACTGAGCTGATAGACAATATCGCCTCCAAGCTGTATCAGCTGCCGCAGTCGTCTATCGACTTTTTGCACGACATTATCAAATACTGGACCACACTTTGCAATGGTGGCGACGATGATGACAGTAACATCAACCAACTGAGCTCAGCACTGGCGTACTATGTATTCAGACCGCGGGTGAGAACTGGACTAAACATGAAAGATACCCACCCGCAGCGACTGCTGAAAGACCTTCTGATGCACGGCGAAGAAGTCTTCGCTCAAGTTCAACAGAAAAAGAGCCAAGTCAGAAGACAGAGGTCGTTTTCTGAAGCAAACCGACGGGCTGCCATAGAAGCTAGAAATAGAGAACTGGCTGCTGCAAGTGGCAGTGGATCAGGCACTGCAGATTCTCGGTCATCAGCATCATCAACTCCGTTCTCTTCACCTGGAACAACCGCCACGGTGATTTCTAGTCAAGGACTGATTCCGCTGACTTTGTCTCCTGACAATGCATCGCCGCCGGATTCGGCGAAAGGTAGTAGTAGTAGTAGTACTGAAAATGGAGGAGCTGCTGCTGCCGCCTTGGGGGCTCTTTCTCCAAACAGCGTAGTTGGGAATGGGAATGGCTTGCCGTCGTCGTCGTCATCCTCGTCTCTGCTTCGACATAAAAAGTCTCAATCGAATGTGAGTCTGTCGCCGTCCACAGCCGGCGGCTCAAGTAATGGAAGGGTATCCAGAAGGGCATCGTTTGTTCTTAAAGTGAAGCCTTAGATATGTACTAATGATGAATAGAAATAGATGTTTTGTTATGTGTTTTTTTCTTTTTTTTTTTTTCGAAGGTCTTAGTATTTACTTGTACGCATATTGTTTAACTTGCAGATAGGCATGTGCGCAGAGCCATCGCATCATTTCAACTCGAAAACCATCGCAACACCAAAGAAAACTCACTCGCGTCAATTACTCATCACTTTTAAAATCAAAATGAAAAAAAAAAAGAACCATTCATACATTTCCAACATATCTTGTCGGAACACACGGCTCCACCCCCACGCTTCCTCGGCGTCACGTGACCGCAACCCCTACCCCGGATTTGCTCATTAGTTTGACATATGACATGATGCTGTAGACTGTGAGTAGCACACTACTATAACAATGTCTACATTTTTTCAACAGCTAGATCGCCACAGAGCATCGTTTGCTCGGGCAATTGTAATCCCCGATGTTGTTGATCTCAGCTACTTGGAGTTCCTGCCTGTGCTGAGAAATGTCACTTCGCAGCTGGCATCTCTGGGTCTGAACCGCGGTGATGCAGTGTCAATTGCACTGCCCAACGGAATTGAATTTGTGTGTGCATTTTTGGCAACCACAGCTCTTGGACTCGTTGCAGCTCCATTAAACCCTGCGTACAAGAAGGCCGAGTTTGCCTTTTACATTGAAGACGTGCAGGCTAAGGTTTTGATTGTGCCCAAGGCTAACAACGGCAACAACGGCGGCATTAAGCTTGCCAGAGAAGCTGCGTCAGATTTAGGAGTCGGCATCGTGGATATCGAGTGGAACAATGATTTCAAGACGGCTCAGCTGAGTCTTGTGCAGCGGAACAATACGTTGAAAATCCCCGAGGTTGGAGCTGGATCAATTCCACTGCCGCCGAAACCAGAGGAGACGGCATTTGTGCTCCACACGAGCGGCACAACTGGCCGACCCAAGGCTGTGCCGTTGACGCACAAGAACATGGCCACGACCGTGCGCAACATTATCCACACATACCACCTGACCAGCCACGACAGCTCGTACTTGGTCATGCCGCTCTTCCACGTTCACGGGCTGCTTGCCGGTCTGCTGGCGCCGCTGGGATCGGGCGGAGGCGTCATTATTCCACCGCGATTCTCGGCTAAGCACTTCTGGGACCACTTCGTCACGTACCACGCCACGTGGTACACGGCGGTGCCGACGATCCACCAGATTGTGCTCAAGCAGCCGCTGCCGATCCCGCTGCCGAAAGGACTGCGGTTTGTGCGGTCGTGTTCTAGTCCGCTGGCGCCTGCCACTTTCGCGCAGCTGGAGCACGTGCTCAAGGTTCCAGTCATTGAGGCCTATGCCATGACTGAAGCTTGTCATCAGATGACGTCTAACATGCTGCCGCCAGGCAAACGCAAGCCCGGTACTGTTGGTGTGGGCCAGGGAGTGGACGTGGCTATTTTGGACAATGAGGGAAACAAAGTGGCACATGGACTGGAAGGAGAGATTTCCATCAGGGGAGAGAACGTCACGCCTGGGTACATCAACAATCCGAAGGCCAACGCGGAGTCGTTTACTAAGGACGGGTATTTCCGCACAGGCGACCAGGGCAAGTTTGATCAGGACGGACTGTTAGTGATCACTGGACGGATCAAGGAGCTGATTAACCGAGGAGGGGAGAAGATCTCGCCGATTGAGCTTGACGGTGTGATGATGTCGCACCCCGAGGTTGCAGAGGCTGTGTCGTTTGCAGCGCCGGACTCCATGTATGGACAGGTTGTTAATGCGGCAGTTGTGGTCAAGCCCGGATCCAAGGTGACAGAAAAAGAGATTCAAGATTTTGTTGCGTCGAAAGTCGCCAAATTTAAAGTGCCAACCAAGATCTATTTCACCAAAGTCATGCCCAAGACTGCTACGGGCAAGATTCAGCGACGGAATATTGCTGCCAAATTTTTGACCGACAAGGCGAAGTTGTAGGTGTGGTGGTACGAATATAGGATACTATATTATTATTTTTTTTAATGTATTAGAACGACTTTCATATGCAAGGTTAGTTAGTTAATTAGTTAGTTTCTTCTCGCCGTTTACGTGCAGTTGCTTTTCCTTGACGATGGCATGCAATTGCGTCCGCTCAGTATCAGTGAGTGAGTCATTGGCCAACAGTTTGGCTACAAGCGAGCTGCTCCATGGACAGTGGGTGAAAGCTTCCCTCAACAAAGTAATAGAGTCGCCGGCAAAAAATTGCCATACTTTTGCTTTATCAGACATTGAAGAGTTGTCCAAGTTCTCTAGGCCATTTAGATTCATCGAGCCCCTGTCATGACGACACTGTAGTATCAAGGAACTCAAAGTCGTATGCTTCCTTGGAATAAGTGAGCGTCCATACTTGGTTTGAAACTTTTGATCGATGTCGTAGATGTAGACGTCGTCGTATGTCTGCACACACTTGTCCAGGAAGTCTCTGACGAGAGCCGGCTTGACTTCTACATGGGCTCGGTCTTCGTTAAGATAACCGTGCCACAGTACATCACAGGCAAGGCGGATGTAGAGCATCTGAGAGTCGTCTTTTCCATCGTCAATCATTAAGTATAAATGGTACATCATCTCGGCGTCTACGGTGTGGCCTTCAATGTACAGGAACAGGAATTTGGCCAGCGGATAGACAGCGCATTCCTCGCCTTCTTTGAAAATCAAATCTTTAGGTATGAACTTGCTATGCGATTTTTTCCATTTCTGCAGGCATTCCGACTTGGGAGCTCGCTGGACACAGATCTGGGAATGCAGCCAAATGATCCATAGTGAGAGCAGATTTTCCGGAGAAGACGACGACCTATGAAGGTTCATCTCAGCTAAATGAAAAGCTCCGTCAAATACACTGCAGCCAGTTTGCGGGTTGCCCTGAGACGTCTCAGCAGCTGCATAGTAAGCCCACAGCAGAATGTTCTCTTTATCATTTTGCAAGACTTTTTTGGCAAACTTTGCGCCGGACTTGGCGCTGTTGTCAGCAAACATGTACTCAATAGCCCAGCGCCAGAAGTCGGGCTCCAGCACAACCTTAGACTTGACTAAACTGTTAAGCACAGCCTGTACAATCGACTGTGACTCTTTCTTTTTCTTGGCGGCAGCAGTGTCTTTACCGTCCTCATCGAGCAACAGCAAGACAGAATAATCTTGTTTAGTCCATGGGACAGGCAGGTCCAGCAAATTAATGAATGTCCACACTAGGCAAGTACGTGCAGCGACAGATTTGACAGGTACGAGGAATGGCTCTACGTCGGAAAACAAGGCTATATCGAACAGCACACTATCATCAGTCTCCTCGTTCTGTGAAACAATAGTAGCGCTCAGCGGGAGATAATAATCTGTGTCATCGGTCCTTCCCGCATCACCAATTCTAGGGGTGCCCGATTTCCAGAATTGTTCAAATTCCGCCGCCACACCGGAGTAACCACCACTCCCAACAACAGTATACTCTAGCACCGCCTGAATGATGCCGACAGCAAGGCGGATGTACCCAGCCGCTTTCAGGAATCGACAGACGTAGACAAGAGCACCTACATATGAGCGTTCCACAGAAGAAGAAGAAGATGATGATTCAGCGGTCCTCCTTCTTATCATAGCTCCCAGCATATCAAAAACTCCCTCGGTTCTAACAATCTTGTCAAGAACGTCCATGACTCCGTAGTACGATGGGGCTCCGTCGACCAGACTTTTGACGTAGTCTACCCAAAAGTCAGATTGGTCGGGGTGCTGCAGCACATATTCACGCCATTCCGTAGATATGCCACCAAGGCCGCCTATGTTGCCGTCATCACCACCACCCTCACTGAGATAGCGTCTTGTGTGTTTGTAGCTCTTTGCATCCATATACATTCTCACCAGTCGGTGGCTTGAAGGGATGCTGTCAAGGGCTTTTTTCAGCACTGAAATAATAGTGTCAATTGACACGGCACCAAGATGCTTGTCAATGTTCTTCTGCAATTCTATGATGTCGAGCCATGCTTCTTCATTTGTCGGATCCGCGTCAATTCTCTCTTGGATCTTTGGTCGCTGCGCGAATAGGGCCTGCAGCTCAGTGTCGGGCGGCGCTTCAAGAGTTTCTGTGTCAATCAGTTCGGATTCATCAGATTGTTCGAGCTTTCTTTGCTTGCGCTGGTCCGGCTTTTCAGCGCTGACATTGCCAGTAGGCTGCCGTTTCGAACCACCACTGACGGTATACTTGGGAACATCATATTTATACACTCGTTTAAATTGACTTTGCTGAGGGTTGCCAGCAGTGTCTACAAAAAACAAAGCATTATCATCGTCGTTCTTTTCCTCTTTTTTATTTCCATCGTTTGTAGGAAATGACGTGAATTGCATGTTGTAGCATCGCCGTATTACCTTGTACCTCGCTCGGATCCAGAGCCGTTCCCGCAGATGAGCTAGGGTATGGGTTGCAGGGAGTGACAGTTATGGATGTGAAAATTCGAGCGCCATTGCAGTAAAGGGAGAAATGTATGTTGATACAAGTTATCTGTTGCAATAGTAGTTCCACTTTTGTCTAAGATGACCATCTCGCCGCTCGTTATGACTGTTGTCCGCCGCAGTCTGCCTCTGCAACCGGAAAACCATGATCAAACCGGTCAATGGAGACGAAAGGAAGTCCAGTTGTTCAATAAAAAGCAAAATTGGTTTTGTAATTATTTATCATCGTGCATAAACAAGTCGAAGCCAATGCCGTCGGCAGATGTGAGTCGGAGATACGCCTCGTGGTGAGGCTTCTAACGGAGAAACGCCGCATACCCCAGCTCATCACGGATATAAACAAGTACATGAACGGCTTAGTGCAAAGGGTATAAAAAGCCAGCAAGTTTCCTCACTGGAATTGTGAAAAGAGCACAACAGCAAACAAGCGAAACAACAACGAACAACCATGACATACTCAATTGGCACTAAATCTAGTTGTGTTGGTCCTACAGGCTATGGACTTATGGGGTTCACTTGGACGCCTGGTGAGCGGGTGTCCGATGAACAGGTGGAGCAGTGTCTGAAAAAGGCAATTGAGACAGGAGCTACATTCTGGAACTCTGGAGACTTCTACGGGCGGCCTGAGCCCACGGAGAACTTGCAGCTGATTGGCAAGTACTTCACCAAACACCCGGAAGACGTTGCTAAGGTGTACCTGTCAGTTAAGGGCGGAGTTGTGCCGACGACCTGGATGCCAGACGGATCGCCTGAATCTGTTTTTAATTCACTGAATACATTCAAGAGTGTTATTAACGAACTAAAGCCTTTGGACATGTTTACGCTGTCTCGTGTAGGTGATACTGATATTGTTGAGGCATACAAGGCCATGGTCAGAGGTGTCGAGCAAGGCATGGTCAGGGACCTGTGCTTGTCAGAAGTGGGTGAAGAGTCGATCCGCAGGTGTCACGCAATTCATCCAGTCAGCGCGGTAGAAATTGAGTTCTCGCTCTTCTCGCGTGAGGCCGAGACCAACGGAGTGTTCAAGGCATGCAAAGAGCTTGGCATTCCTGTTATTGCCTACAGCCCGCTGGGCAAGGGGCTGCTTACGGGCAAGGTTGATCCTAGCAGTCTGCACGAGAACGATCTCAGACGGCACTTCGATAGATTCCAGCAGGAGACATTTGAGCAGAACAATTTGCTGGTGCAAGAGGTTGCCAAGATTGCAGAGAAGAAGAAGGCTACGCCTGGACAGATTGCGCTTTCGTGGATCCGAACGTTGTCCAACACCAAGGACTATCCTGTGATTATCCCCATTCCTGGGTCTACTAAGCCGTCGCGAGTTGCGGAGAACAACAAGCACATTGAGTTGACAGAAGAAGACATGAAAGAGATCCAAGACGTCATTGATTCGTTTAAAGTGCAAGGGTACAGATACAATGCCCAGATGGAGCCAAGCTGTTATCGTTAGGTGGTCGTGTGTCTTTCTTTCTTTCTTTATATTGGAAATAGATGGATTGATCTGTAGACTTCATGTAGTGGCCACTCCATTGGTCTTGTCAATTTTCACAAGTAAATATATATATATATGTTCTGGAAGAAATCATTTGTGTGCTAACTTCCATCCACATGTTCGTTGTTCTGTCGCGTTGTTGGCTAAATATCAGATTCTTCCTGTGTGAGAAAAGGAAGTGTGGTTGAGATTGTAGAAGCAAGTTTGGTTAACTCTCATTTACAACAATCTGTCCAAGTGTCGCATCTTACTGGAAGAATGAGGGTGCGGAACCGAGAAACGACTGACTTTCTTTTGCGAGTTGGAAACGGTGAAGAAGGTACTGTAACGCGTGGGGTCTATCGTGATTTTATTCGCCTGCCTGAAGGAATTGTGTATTCATTCTTGCGGTGGAGATGGTGCGTTAGATTTGTTTATACAGAAGGTGTATTGCGAGTTAAGCGCGCGGCATGCTGATGCTGTTTAGTTGGATGAACGTGTAATTCTTTCACCTAAAAATGAGGATGCTAATAATGTTAATGGTATTCTTATGGAGCGATTGCCGGGGCGTGCTGTGAAATATTAGTCTGAAGACGAGCTGTTGAATGACTCACATGAGAGTGATAATCTTTATCCTGTCGAATATTTAAATACATTGACTCCTTCGGGGTTGGCGTCTCATGGATACGCATGTCTGCATTCCGCGTATTTCTTTTCACATTGACACTAATGATAAGACAGTAATGAGTTTCTCAAGGAGACAGTTTCCTGTACACCCTGCATTTGCTATGACCATTTGCTATAACTATAAATAAGTCTCAGAGACAGACTTTGAACGCTGTGGGGATACTTGTCTCAGCATGTATTTGCACATGTTCAGCTCTATGTAGCTCTTTCGCGCTGTACGGATATGAATAACGCTTCGGTGGTTATCGGAGATGGTTCTCAAAGGTTAGGCGTGTAGACACGGAATATAGTCTAGCTTTAATCGATTAAATGGTATTTGGTTAAGTAGTCTGAATATCATATTTTTAGTCTGTGTATCAAGTGTGGTCTCAATATTTTTGTATTTTGTTTTTTTTAAAAAAGCTGATTTCTTGTCTAACACTGTTCCTCAAACTGATAGTCAGTTACGTCGACTATGCCGTTATCGGCATACCATGAATAGGTACCACATTCGTTGTCAACGCCTCCGTATGCATTTATATAAAACTCACCATGTGCAACGAAGTCACCGTTACTACTTCGCATCACTGAACATATTTTATCTGGTACATACTGTTGACCATCGTCCATTGCACTCAATGTTGAAAACATGGCTTGTTCTAAATAGTATGTGTCCTGACAGTTGTCACCTACGCTTGCTGCACTAACTGCCACTGACTGTATACCATCATTAAAGTCATAAGACGCCCATGTTGTTCCGCTTTGCCTTTTGTGTAGACTGTTCGTACTTAATGGTTCGCCATCATAAAATGGTATTTGGTATCCACCTATAATATGGTATGTTTGAAGTTTTGTATTGTATGCCATACCTATCTTGAGCTCGCTGCTCTGATTTAGTGATGTTAGCATTGGTTTCGGCGAATCGTTCTCATACATTGCATTAAATATGTGGCTTGCATTATACACCCTTATTATATCATCTTCGATCATATCGTTAAATGTATTCCAGTTAGCATGTTCAACACCGTTCGTGTATAGGCTTCTTGTCAAGTTAAGCCCTGTCAATACCATCCCAATATCACTTGATCTCTTTGATGCAGTGCTCCCACTTGATACTTGTGAAATTACAGCCTGGAGTGCAGTAGCTGCCAACGTCCCCAGCACAGAAGCAGCGCAAGTAACGCCGGATGCAGTCCCTATACCAGGTACCACAGCTGCACCATTCGCCCACAATGAACATGACGCTATAGCAGCAGCTGTCGTCGTTGCATACACACAAGATAATAATCCTATCGCCCAGTCATAAATGAATGCTGTGTATTCCATGCTTCTGTCGTACTTATGATTATAGCCAGTATGCAAAGCATACCAGAAGTAGTACAAATAAACATATCACGCCAAGGCCTCCGTAAAACTTTAGTAAGAACTTGTACGTGCGCTTTCTAACCCTATCTGTAACCACGTTTTCCTCTATGTCTCTAGCAAGGTCAAGGTCCATATGGTTGTTGAAGTGAGGAAGCGAAAAGCTGACTAGCAAAACATATGATTTCCTTATGTTTTTATAGACCGCAGGGCAAGGTTTCTATTGCTCAGGCCACTAAATCTATTATTGAAATGCATGTATATTTTGCCTTGCATTTCTCAGATCACCACCAAAGTCACGATCGCCGGCGACTGGCCGCTGCTGGCCCCACTCCAAACTTAGTTGTTGATGTGTATCAAAGAAATTATACTAACATCTTACAACCTTAAAGTTCTATAAGATATTGTCGAGTTTAGGCTTAATAAGTAATATCGTAGTCGATACACTTTAGCCAAGCCTTGAATTGTTCCTCAATTCTGAAAAGCTCAAAGTAGCAAGTAATTCAACTATTTCTTTTCCTGAGTGTTGTTGTTGTACCGATAGGACCCTACGATCTAATTCTACCTCAAGTACACGTGATAAGCCTCAGGATAACCTTAACTCAGATCTTAACTCATATCTTATCCAAGGTCAGGCTATCGTAAAAGTGGGGTATGCATATGTACATGAGGAGAAAAGGGGTAAGGATGAAGAGGAACTGAGGAGATAACATGACACCACATTGCAGAAACATCTTTCATGACAATCTTCACGCAGGTCATTTCATTTGAGAACTATACTTCAATAGTCATTATATCATGGTTGGAAGTAGACGCAATCGCCAATCGGAACTCTGTGAGCGTGGATGGCATTGTAGGCCTCTCTTAGAGAGCCCACTCTTATATAAGATTAATCAATTATCTTACCCTTAGCGATCCACAATACTAGAGTAATGCGATGAACACAGGGTCATTTTCGCTGCAGTTATTTAAAATCGAACTCACACCCATAAAGATAGCGTGCTGCCAATTCAAAGGATTTTTGTGTTATAAGTTTGTCATAAAATGATATTGTATATTTTGCAATGTGGCGGAAATTCTCATTGTCAGTAAGATACCATTCTTCACTAGCTATTGATGAAAAGTAGTTTGCTGTGTATATGGCATTCCGATAAAGATAATAGTCTGTTGAGAATATGGCAATTATACAATCAGAATTTTTTTGATTGTTATAAAGAGCCGTGAGATGGTCTGCTAAGTCCAGTCCATGTCAGGAAAGAAAAAGAAAAAAAAAATAGAAGGAAGACGATCTCTCTATTATTTAGACCGCTTCTTGTCTGCAGATAATTAATTCTTATATTGCAAGTTTTTTTGACTAAAAAGACGACGACGCCAAAATCTTGAAGCCCGTTTCGCATCTGCTTAGATATGCTCAGGTTCTCAATCGAATTCACAGATAACGAAAGAGAGAGAAGTGAAGAAAACTGCACGCAATCAGGGCCAATGTGAACAGTAGATGTCGACTGCTAGCCGAATCAGGCCTGTGTATCTTTAGGCCAAAAGAAGATGAGACAAACCACGAGTCCAGGGAGAAGTATGCTACGCGTTCCGCGCGGCCCCATATCCCACCCGAAATTGGTAACAAACTTTGATTCCTAGAGTCCATCGCCTGATATACGAATTGTACATGAATTGTAATATTTGGAGTGGCTCAAGACTATCCTCTCCAGATCGTGTCGATGTCAAAGGACTCGGGCTGTCTGGCCCGTGATTGGAAGAGATACGTAACACAAAACATAGACCAAGCGCCGGCCAAATGCAAGACACATGGATTCTTTGGCCAACAACTATTTCATCTTCCTTCTGCCCTACGCCTCGAGTTCTTGTTTGGAATCATCTGGATCTGTTTCATTCGTTCCAGTGGTCTTTAGGCGTCACTTCACTGTCTGCTTACTCTCTTCTACGGATGTAATTTCAATTGAATGCTAAATGCTTAGAAAAGAAGATTAATGCCGACTGTCTAACAAGAACTAAATCTGCGCTATTTAGATTTTTTCTTCTGTTATCTACTTCTGTAATAAATAGCAGGGTCTGAACTATAGCCAGAATAGTGTATCCCATAGGAATGTCTTGTATGTATATATATTTTAAAGCAAGTAAAGTTAGATAATTTATATATACATACATAAACCAGTTAGTGACAAGGTTTATTTAGTTTCTTCCACTTTGGTTATTATTTCTTATTCTGTATAGATGTTTTGTTCATGCTAACATTTTTTCCCCCCCATTTGCCTTTAATCACCAAACGAGTCAGCGTCATGCGTCTGCCGACTGAAGTTGTCCGACTCGTGGTCGAGTATATGGACTGCCGGGACTATATGATTGCTCGCCAGACCAACCAACAATTCAGACAAGCATGCCGGACGAAGAGTCTTGAAAATAAGATACTCAAAGACGTCAAACGGCGGTTTAAAATTGTTGCTAACATGATGATGACGCCTGAGCAGTTGCTAAAGGAAAACAACATGCTGTTACGATTGACACAATCCCATCATCTGCCTCTCGCCAAGTCGAAGCCAAAGGGAGATTTTGTATACAAGTCTTGGCAGGACAATCATCGCCATCACCATTACATGACTGAGGAGGTTGGCAGTTGCTTCTGGGGGCTTGTTATGAAAGACAGCAGTGAAAAGCCCGGTGGTATCTCTCACATTGGTGTCCGCAAAAGTGCTCTTGATACAAAGCTAGTTATATTTAAGACATCATTGTCTGGCGATGGCCGCCGTCACTCATACAAGCGCTTGTTTACAATGGGTAATATTAAAGCACCCATTGGCCTGGCATATGGAGGCAGTTTAAACGTTTGGGATGAGTGTGGTAATAATAATAATAATAATAATAACAACGATGACGGCAGATGTGCAGCAGCAGCCTCTAGTCCATACAGGTATATACTGCTGGAAAGTTATGACAGTAGCTCTAGTTTCAGATTTCGGTATACGGGAAGAATTGCAGTGTGCATGGTAGATGTATGGAACAGTAATCGTCTTGCTGTTTACTTAACTTGGGGTGATGAGCGGCCAACACCTGAACGGCCGTCACTTCGGCCGAATCAATGTATGGCGAGGACGTTCGCAAACTTTGGCACACTAGTCATTAACTCCTCAAGAGACAAAAGAAGATTTCTCCTAGTCGGGCGCCCAAAGTATCTTGCAACAGCAGCGACAACAACGGCCGCCGCCGCCGCCACTACCACGGGTGAGTCAGCGGCAGTAGACATGTCCAGACTATTTGAATATTTCCAATATGTTATTACAAGTGGGCTGACAGCATTAGTGTGTGTAAACCACGCAGTGGCAGGATATGGATATTATCCGCTGATGAAAGAGAATTGGTTTGGAAGCGACAGCCATGTGTTTCGTATCCCACGGCAGAAGAATGTACCAAGCTATCAGGAATACCTTGAGTTTATAGGGGCATCCGTTGGACCGAGGCCGATACAACAACAACAGCAGCTAACTGTTAATTTGGATATACCTAAAGATTACACAATAACAATTCCAGATTTTGAATTATTAGTCGAAGGAAGGAGGTATTGCTTTGCGCAGCCAATTTATGACAATAAGTTTGCTATTTGCAATGTTCGAGGAGCGCCAGGGCATTTCAGAGTGCTGGACCTTCGACCTGATTCATTAGATTTTGCCAAAAGGAACAAAAAATTTAAAATACTGAAATTCTTGGCCACGCCGACTGGCTTACAGGTAAGCAAGGAAGGTTATGTCGCAATTAACTTAGATGGTAGGAATGAGTACCAGGGATATAGCCTGGAGTTTTTGAAAGATATGTGATTAGACAGTGCTAGTGTTCGTTTCCTCTAAATTTTTTTTGTCGTTTTTTAAAAACTTTTTCTGTTTTTTTAAAAAACCTTGTTTGTCTAGCCCAAACAAAAAAAAAATAAAAAAAAAAAAAAAAAAAAAAAATAAAGTTGACAACCACGTGACCTGAAATCTCAAAGGTCAACTTCACAAAAACACTTGAGTGCATGTCGAATGCGATATCCCATTAGACCAGAAGATGTTGCATATGAACAACAAATTGCAGACACTCCAACCGAACTCAATGCATGGCTGAGATACATTGAGTATGTTCAAGGATCGCGAGATGTTTCGGGTATCTCATTTGTATTTGAGCGGGCATGCATGGCGTTGCCGCGCAGCTACAAACTGTGGAAGGCATATTTGGACCTACGAGTCGAGTATGTGAGTAAGTTTGCAAGGAGGGCGAGAAGAAGTACAACGGCAAGTGACAGAGAAGACAGTCTGGACGACGCCTTTTCGACAGAAGTTCACAATGTCGGCAAGTTGTATGAAAAGGCATTGGTTGCGTTGAACAAGATGCCTCGACTGTGGACAGACTATGTGGAATTTCTAATCAAGTACCGACAGCACGACATACCGGCGATCCGGTCAGTCTTTGACAAGGGACTGCAGTCGCTGCCAATTAGCCAGCATGACCGAATCTGGCCGCTGTATGTCCAGTGGGCCGACTCTGATTCTATCAGGGCTCACAGCCCATTGACATGCGCTCACATATGGAAACGGTACATCCTGTTTGACAAGACCAAAGTCGAGGATTGCATTGACCGGCTGATTGACATCGGCCAGTTTGCAGATGCCGCCGCGCTGCTTAAAGGGCTAATTGACCAGCAGCAGCCTAGATACGTCTCGACGCACGGAAGAACTCACGGTGAGCTGTGGGACATGCTGGCGGACATAATTGTGGAACATCCAGCAGCCCGTGTTGAAAACGGGTTGCAGATGCTAGAGGCCGGTGTTGCTTTAGCTAAGCCTGGCGACCTGGGACGGATGGTGGTGAGGCTGGCGTCGTACTGGGTTCGGCGGGGTAGTATGGAGAAGGCTCGGCAAGTGTTTGAAGACGGGCTGGCGAAAACAATGACTGCTAGAGACTTTGCCATTGTGTTTGACAGCTACGTCGAGGTTCTAGATGCGTGGATTAAGAGGATGATGACGATGATGACTGCAGCGGCGGCGGAAGACGGAGGTAGTGGTGGTACATGCGAGCAGCAGCATGCAGACACGCTCGACAGGATAATGGCATGTTTCGAACAGTTAATGGATAGGCGCCCTCTGCTTGCCAACGACGTGCGCATTCGACAGGACCCTAATAATGTCGATGCGTGGCTAGCGCGAGTAGAAATCCAGGGCGACGACGACAGCGAGGATACGATAAAAAAGAAGTTCAGCACCTACGAACGGGCGATAGAGACCGTCAATGCCAGGAAGACTCATGGGGCGAGCAAATTGTGGATAGCGTTCGCCAAGTTTTGCGAGAGCAACAACGAAGAAGAGGAAGGAAAAGGAGGAGGCACCGGTCAGGGTCTTGCTAATGCTAGATCTATTTTTGACAAGGCGACTAACGTGCCGTTTGCTAGTGTTGAAGAGCTTGCAGACGTTTGGACAGAGTGGGCCGAGCTGGAGCTGCGGCAGGGAAATTTCAAACAGGCTATTAACGTGTTGACACAAGCAGTTAGTGGTAGCGGCAGCGCTCGCCAGCCTAAGTCTGCGGCAGCTGTCGATTACTTTGACGAGACGCTTTCGCCACAGGATAGAGTGCACAAGAGCATGAAGGTGTGGGCACTGCTTTTAGACGTGGTTGAAGCGGAAGAAGCCGGAGAACCAGAAGGCTTGGACAAATTGCGCAAACTGTACGAGCGGATCTTCCAATTGCGCATAGCCACGATGCTTACGTTCGTGAACTATGCTCAACTGCTAGAGTCCCACGGGTACTTTGAGGAGGCGTTCCGCATATACGAGCGAGGCATTGCCGTATTCGGGTACCCTACGGCGTTTGAGATATGGAACATCTACTTGCAGCGAGCTGTGGAGCGCCGACTGAGTATTGACAGACTTCGAGACCTGTTTGAGCAGGCGCTCAAGGAATGCCCTGACAAGTACTCGAAGCCGATATACATTTTGTATGGCAACGTTGAAGAGGAGCGCGGATTGATTGGCAACGCGTTTAAGGTGTACGCTAGAGCGGTCGACAGTGTTGAAAGCAATGAGCAGCTGGAGGTGTACAGACACTATATTGCGCGGGTAGCTGCTAACTCTGGGCTGGCAGAGACCAGGCCGGTGTTTGAGGCTGCGTTGCCCAAGCTTAATAACGCCAACGCAACTGCGCTGGGACTGGATTTTGTGGCAGTTGAAGAGAAGTTGGGAGAGATTGATAGAGCCCGACAAATCTTTAAATACTGCGGCCAGTTTAACGACCCCAATGTACCAGCAAGCAACGAGTTCTGGCAGAAGTGGGAGCAGTTTGAGTTGCGAAGTGGATCAGAAGAGACCTATAAAGATATGCTGCGGTTGAAGCGAGCCGTAGCGTCGTCAGCAGCATCCGCTGTGAGCGGCACTATGGTTTCTGGGTTTATTAGAGGCGGCGTAGAGAAAACGTAGCCGAAGGGTTCAAGTGTGGAACTCTTATATAGCCTATTATTTATTAAATCATCAGATTAAATTACATAAATGTCCCCTGAGCAATTATATGTTCGTACAGCTCTTACTTCTTCTAATGCAACACTCCTCCACATCGCATGTTTGGCCTTTTCGTTATGTCCTTGTTTATCATAAAGCGTTCCCAACAGCCACCAGGCTTCTGAACTGCTTCTGCCCGGAAACCTTTCTACTAGTCCTTCTAGTAGACTGTTTACGCGAGCAATCGCAGCTCGTTGATCACCATCTGATATAAACAGAGGTGATAGCTCGTTAGTAGTTGTGGTGGTGGCGATGGTAGCACTAGCACCAGTGTCATTCGCATTATTATTATGATTATTATTGTTATTAGCAGCGTTAGGAGTAATAGTACCATCAGCAGTCGTATCATCAGGCGTCAAACCCAGGTGTCGCAATACTAGTTGAGATAGCCCGATGGTCGCCTTGAGATTCCAGCTGTCAAGCTCCAAGGCTGACTCGAAACACTGTCCGGCTTTGATAGGATTGCTGTCCAGTAAATATAATCCTAGCTCCGCATGCGTATCTGTAGTAGCTTTGTAAGCCAGCTGAGCTTCATGCACACATTGCTCTGCCTCTTTATGCAAGCCTGCGCGCCAGTAGATCCCTGCGATGCACAGCCAAAGTCTCTGGAGAAGCATCTGCGGAGTAATCGTAGAAATCGACGAACCAGATGACGATGCGCCTGCGGTGTTAGGCAACCCAGATCCAATAGACTGTCTAAACTGCGTCTTGGTGCTCGATCGCTTAATATCCGACACCCGGCGGATAGCATGCAAAGATCTCCGGGATCTCGTCTTCTTCTCATCTGACCCACTTACAACTGGGGTGGTGGTCGGCGCGGTTGTCGTTTCCGGCAGACTCGTCGTAGACCCATTGGCGTTGACATTATTATTGCTGTCAAGCAGTCCATGTTCTGGAAACAATCTTCCGTAAAGCGCCAGAGCTTCTGGCAGTTTAGAGAGATAATCATCAGCAGGTGACGACGACGAGACCTCGTAGAGCGCTAGCTGAGTCATCTTCATCTCTAACAGACATGCCTTACGCTCTATTGAGAAGAAAGCGTCGTGCTCGAGCGCCATATCAAGCGCCGAAGAGATAATCTTAATCGCGGCATCGTATTCCTCGCGGGCCGAAATCAGCAGCGCGAGCAAATGCCACAGCGGCGGGTACTGTGATGTTGCCCTGAGTCCCTGACGACAGATATCAATGGCCTTGTTGACGTCATTTAGCGCGTCTACTGACAGCAATGCATAGTGGTACATGATATCTGGCGTAGCAGTGTCTAATAGCGTGCTCTTCCGTAGATAATAGATTGACTCGTTGATGTGGTCCATGTACTCGTTATTGTCTGACTCGCGAGCGTGGTACCCGTACACGATACCAATGGCTCCGTACCCAAGAGCCAGAGCCTTATCTATAGCTTTTTGTTTTCGGTGAGCTGAAGCGGTCGGTGGCCGAGCCGCAGCGGCTGGGGCGTCGTCGTCGTTACCACCAGGCGGAGATGACGACGTCTGCGGTTGCGCCGGCGGCGACGACAATGACGCCGACTCACTGTCGACGGCTTCGGCTTTTTCATCCTCATTGTCAGCTGTGCTCGCGCTCAACCACCCTTTTAATCTATCTGCGACTTCCTTGGCCGTCAATCTATGGTCCGACCGGTGGACGAGCACGCTGTTTATCACGAGGTAAAATATCTTGCACAGTCCGTCAAGGCTATCGCCCTGGTCATTCCGCGTGCGATGAATGTCTTCATATGCCATGTACGTTTCAAACACTGCCAGCGCCTCGTCGTACTGCTGGTTAGCAATCAGCACTTCAATCTGGCACCGCAGCGTCACTGACGACTGGAACGTCACCTGCGTGGCCTTGGCGAGCCAGGCCAGCACCTCCTGCGTGTACTCCCGACCCGAGTCAGTGTAGATGGCGCCCGACGGCTTGTATCTCGGCACGATCTGCCGCCAGTACTCAGTCAGCGTGACTACAAACTCCTCGACCACGGCGTTCGAGTCAGTCTCTGAAGCCTGAGGGAATTTCGTGCCATAGAAGAGCGCCCGCGCATAGTCGCCTAGGATGTTTTTGGTTTCTTCTGACGCAGAGTTCAGCTGCAGGTACCGGCGCCACAGCACGAGTTGCATAGCCTTTCGCTCGGGCGAGTACTCGACGATCATCAGCCGCTGCTGCTGCTTGGCCCACTGGGCCTCCTCCTCCATGCGCAGCCGCGAGATTCTGTAGTAGTCGCGCAGCGCGTTTTCCTGCCGCTCGTCGCTGAACTCGTCCTGACTGGCGCTCTCGCACACCAGCACAGCCTGTGCGTAGCTGAGCCGCTCCGACCATGCCAGCATCTCTGGTGTGTGGCGCACAGTCTCTGGCACGCCCTGCTCATAGATGCGGCCAGCCTCAGCTGGCGTGTGGTTGTACTCGAATGCCGCTGCCAGCACGGCGATGCCCTTGACGATGGCTACGTGCGAGTACCGGTATGCGCAGCGCGACGACGTCGGCAGCAGCCGGTGCCGCAGCTGACTGATTGCCGCGTCGTACTTGCCTAATAGCAGCAGACAGTGCGCATACACGACGTCGAGTATGTATGCAATCTCCTGCGTTGCCTGGGTCACCGACTGCTGGCGTTCAGCGCCGACGGAATTGCACAGTGTCGACAGCGAGCCTTCAATTGCCTCGAGAACCTGCTTTGTCGTGCGAGACGCTGCTACGGCTTTCGCGTCGGTGCCGGCTACAGGCACGAGCGGGTCGTGACGGCCAGCAGCCAGCGCCTGCTCAATCTCGTACTCGTACAGTGCTGTGGCAGCATATGTGCCGAGTTCTGCGCTGCTGGCGCCGCTGCTGCTTCTGTGGTGGTGGTGGTGGTGGCTGCCCGTGGTGTGTTTCTGTATTTTTCGAGCCAACTCTGCCACTGTGTCCCAGTGTCCGTTACATCGAGCTTCATCTAATGATTCGGCGTATGAATCAAGCTTGCTGGCTGTCATGCTTTTATTATTAGTAGTAGGACTATGATTAGATGATTTAGGTGGTGATGGTGATGATGACGATGACGATGATGATGGCCGAAACGATTTGAAATTAATCAATCGTTTGATTATTTTTTTCAACCCCACCAATGCTCTGTTGTTATATAGTAACGTACAGTGTATGTGCCCCCCCTGGACCCCACTGTAGCTATATCTGTGTTTGTGCGTGCGTGCGTGTACACCCGAGGTTGGATGTCAGTGGGTTTGGTCATTATACCTATTTTGGGTAATCACATGTGCAGGAGGGGACCCACCCACGAAATGTGAAATTTTTTTTTCAATGGACCTAAACGCAAACATGATTTTAGTTAATGCGTAGCTAATAGTCGACGTTCCTTTATTGTCTTGTATTCTTCTTTTTTTTTTTTTTTTTTTTTTTTTTTGTGTCTAGTGAATGGATGCCTTTTCGTCTTCTCTCAACCCTGTGTTGATGTTTATGTTACGTAATATGGCCATGGCGAGGCTGAAGATACTTTTTGCACCAAAATCCATCGAATATACATGTGCGGGCCAGGCGAGACGTGTTTTCTACGAGAGAGACTAAATTGATGGAATTTGTCGTGATGTTTCCGTTGGTTTGTCTTTTTTTTTCCTTTCTTTTCTTGCCCATCACTAATTGTACTGATGGCATCTAATTACAACTACATTCAACTAATGCTTTGGTAAGAACAAACAAACAAGCAAAAAAAAAAAAAAAGATACACGAAAAAGTTGCCCATTGTCTACGCCTATATATAATATACAGCTGCATTGCAGTGGCTCTCAGTATCTTTTTCATGCACTTGGCGCGTCTATATACCTTGCAGACGATAGCACTTGGCCCAACTTGTTCGTGTTTGGTGACCTGCACGTTAATTTGCAATTGGTTTTCTGGGTCCTGCGGCCAAGGCACCTGGGTTGCCTAGGCAAGTGATTGTACGTCATCCTCGCAGGCTAGCCGACGAAAGGACAAAACGTCAGGCTACGGCCAATGGACTGCATATTCCTCAATGCGCCAGTTTTCCGCTACTTCATTATGATCTTATGGGGTGCGCAGGTTTTCAAATCTGGCAAGTTTGAGTTAACGGAAAATATTTTGCAAGCTGCACATGCATGCAATCGATATATTTGCAGCGCGCTCATGCGACGGCTACTATTACCAATTACCAATTCATTCTAACAAGAGAACACAATGACGTAAGTTTGCTAGATATGGCGGTTCGGTGACATAGCCACACTGCTGACAAGCAGCCATCGACGTTTAGGCCAAAAAAAAAAAGAAAAAGAAAGAAAGAAAGAAGAACGGCTTATCATCACCAAGAATCTGCAAGAGTATCTACCTGATGGCCATTCGGCATCAACAACCCGGTCATCTCCCTGACCTGACAGAGCAGCGTATCCTTTTGACCTGCAACCGTCACCTCATATCGGCAACATAATTAAACTTTGTTCTGAAACACAGTCACATAATAGCTCGTTATTAGCTTCTTAGTCTATTGTGCGCTATAGCCAATAATAACATTCTTGCCATAACGCCATCCCCAATCTCATAGGCGGAATTGGCGGCACTTTTCGCGAGGCGCATTGCGTGTGCGCCAGGACTCACTGCGTGCAGCTGCAGCTGCAGCTACCTGATCCGCGCGCGCCCTATCTGCCAGACTTCCCCTGCTGGACGAGAAAAATGTAAAAAAAATTGCTTCTTCTTTTGCTTTTTGTCCAAGAAACGACGGCAATATGATTTTACTATGCATCTTTCTTTTTCTTTCCTTTTTTGTGCTTCTATCATGTCGCTCTCGGTTAGTGAAAGGTTATAACGGCCTATGCAGCCGCGAATATAGTAGTTGATGCAGCACGCTAATGGATGCAGTAATGGATGCAGCAGCATGATGCCACTATGAATGCAGCACCGGGCACCGTGAGCTCCTTGTCTGCTGGATCTCTTTTGTGTTGTTTTGCTAGCAGAGAGAAAAGTATAAATACGCCGCCATTGTCTGTTTGTATTGTATTCTTTGTCCAAGACATACCAATGTACATTTCACAAATTGCTTTGCTTCTTCCCCTTCTTGCTCCTGCCGTCGCGCTGCCTTCACCTAGTGCGAGTAACGGCACTGTCCCGGACAAGGTCATTGTCGTTCCGCTGACAGCCAAAAGCGCCAGCCAACACCCGCTCCCTCACCGCAATCGCATGCCCCCGCTGCAGAAGCGATACTTCCCGTTCGCGTACAATGTCCGTGCGACCGATCAACACATGTATTACCAGGTCAACGTTGACATTGGATCTCCTCCCCAGAGCTTCCAATGCCTTTTGGACACAGGATCCTCGGACCTCTGGGTCACAGCCAGCCAAAATCCTTCCTGTAAGATGGGCAACGGCCACGGCTGTCCCTATGGATCGTTCACCCGTTCTCACTCTACGACATGGAGAATCAACTCGACCGACCCCGAAGATAACTTCCACGTTGCCTATGCTGACGAAACCTACGCCGATGGCGTCTGGGGGACCGACATCATTTCTGTTGATGGTTTATTCTCATTGGAAAAGTGCTCGTTTGGCGTTGCCACTAACGGCAGCACGACGTTGGGCGTGTTCGGCGTTGGTTTGCCAAGTCTTGAATCCACCAACACGGATTACTACTACGGCAGTAGCAGCAGCAGCAGCACATCCAGCAAGCCCTACGCATATCTCAACGTTCCCGCTCTCTTGGCCAATGAGGGCCTCATTGGCCGCAACGCTTACTCGCTCTACCTCGGCGACAGACATAGCCACGACGGTAAAGTAATTTTTGGAGGTGTCGACATTTGCGCCCACTCTGGCAGCCTAACCACTCTTCCGCTGGTTAGCATATACTCTTCTGACCAGACTCCCGACAGGCTTGCCATTGAGCTGACGTCATTCGAGATTTTTTCCGGCGGCGACAGATGGTCACGGTATCCTGATTTCTCAAAGTCCGTCAGCTACCCAGCCGTGTTGGACTCGGGCACTGCTTTCACGTACTTGCCGGCTAAGTTGGCCAAGAAAATCTATGCGGCTCTCCAGGCAACCCCCGATTCCTCGGTTGGATCCTATGTCGCAAGATGCAACCAGAGTGGCAAGCTCCAGTTTGGCTTCAACGGTGCAAATATTAAAGTGCCGTTCACCGAATTCATGTTTCCTATACAAGACGACGATGGCTATCCTGTAACGAACCGCTACGGTCAACCCATGTGTGGCCTTGGCATCGTTAACTTGGAAGCATCTGGCAGCCATGTGAGCCACACCGTTCTTGGTGCTAATTTCTTGCACAGTGCTTATGTCCTTTTCGACTTGGACTACAAGGAAATTTCTCTTGCCGAGGCTGTCCGTAATCCAAGTTGTACTTTGATTAAAGGGCTTCCCGACCCCAAGCAGCTTGTCGATTTGTCTAAGCGTAATGGAACCTTATCCTGCTCTTCTTCCAATGGCGATGCTGCTGCTGCTACTGCTCCTGCTGTACCTGATCCTGCTGTCGCAGCTGCTTCTGGTTGTGGAGTCCGTCTTACTTCAACCATTTGGTCCGTGACATTGAGTGCATGTGTGTTGGCGTTCGTTTTTTGACTGCCTGTGTTTTTTTCTTTGTGGACGTAAATGTAAGACATAATCAAGTGTATATGCGCTTGGTTTTTGTTTTCTTTTTTTTTTCTTTTTTCCTTGTCGTTCCCTATACTTGAGTGCCCTTTTCCAGTTTCGGTCTGATCGCCCTCACGAGTGTTTAAACAAGTTATAATGATAAGACCAGACTATCAAGCGGTCAATCCTTGCTTTACTTGACAACTAGAACGATTCCATTTTTCCCTTTACAAACATTTAAGTCTCTTTGAAGTTCAGCTTGGGTTATCGACGGAATGTAGCCCTATGAATCTATTACCACATGCTTGGTTCACTATCATCCAACCAGACCGCATGCTTCGATACTGTTTTATCAATCAAATTTGAGTTAAACTGAAATTGCGACACCAGTCTGAAGCGGGTTATTTGTATCCGTGCCGATAGCGTTCCAATCTATGGCTCAGACGCCTTCCACGACTGAAACGGATCCTGTCCTGGAAACCGGCACTGAGTTCATTGTTTCATATATTGACAATAACTGCCGTTGCTTTGTAAAATGCGCAGATTTCTGGTTCAAATCTGAGTTAATCAAAGACGTAAAATACTGTATATGCTCTGTCGTCACCGCAATTATTATTATTGTTCCAATTTAATAACAGACTTAAATTCATTACATGCGGCAGCCGCTCAACAATTGGTCGCTGCCATCGACATTTAGGCAAAACAAAAAAGCACCTATTTTCATCCAATGCCCGGAAGAGCATCCACATGATGGCTTTCCTTACTACACCTCTGACTCTGTGAACATGCCGCGCTGCTACTATCAAATTGCACGCTGCCCGAACAAATAACTTTTTTTTATTTTTTTTTTGACTTACCCATTCTTACATCAATTAATCTATTTAGTCCTGAAACCCATTAATTATTATTTCCCATACTTGCTTACTCTTTGCCATAGACAATAATGAAAAGCTGTTGCCACAGCATCACGACTAATACTGTCAATGCTGTCCTGATGCGCGTTACACCATCCATGAGCAGCAGCCCGAGCTGCCCACTAGGCTGCGGAAAGGAACTATATATATAGGCATCGTTGCCTCTTTGTCCGAGCAGTGACGACAATGTTCATTTCCGCAGCCCTGTTCATTTTTCCTCTTTTTGCCCCTGCCATGGCGCGGCCCATTTTTAGTGCTAATAATGGCACCATCCCGGACGGCGTCATAGTCGCCCCGCTCACCGTCAAGCACTCCAACGAGCATCCTCTGCCTCATCGTAACCGCCGCTCCTTGAACAAGCGAGCACCTGGCCATGAAGTCCATCTCAGCAATCAGCATACTTACTACGAAATTGCTCTCACCATTGGAACCCCTCCGCAGAGCTTCCAGTGCCTGGTGGATACAGGGTCTTCCGACCTCTGGGTCAGCTCCAGCGAGAATCCTATATGTAACACGCCCGCGCATGACCGCAGATTTGGCACCTTCACCAGTTGCTGGTCTTCTACATGGGAGCTCAACTCCTCCACTGCTCACGACAATATTTTTCACGTTCGCTACGCTGACAACTCTGTTGCCAATGGCGTTTGGGGAAATGATATGGTCAGACTTGACGGGTCAATCTCACTGGAAAAATGCTCAGTTGGCCTTGTTACTACCAGCTTCGCAAGCTCCGGCCCAGCTACTCTAGGTACGCTTGGCCTTGGGTTGCCCGCTATTGAAGGAACAAACATTTGGCACACCCCACCCTACACGTACCCGAATGTTCCTGCGCTCATGGCTCAGCGGGGGCTTATCAGCCGCAATGCTTACTCCCTCTACCTCGGCGACGCCAGTAACAATAATAATGGCAAGCTAATTTTTGGAGGTATCGACACCAATGCATTCTCTGGCACCCTGATCCCTCAGCCCCTTGTGGCCACGCGCGGCTCTCCCGGCGGAATTCCCGACAGACTTGCCATCACCTTGACTTCATTCAATCTTTTGTCTAGCGCCAGCTCAAAACGCCCCGTTTACTCAAAGGCAGTTGGGCTCCCGGTAGTGTTGGACTCAGGAGCTTCTATGAGCTATTTGCCACTGGAGTTGGTTAAGAGCGTTCGTTCAGCTGTAAAGGCAGTCTATAATACTGAACTTCAAGAGTATGTTACAACATGCAGCCAACCCGGCACCATTCAATTCGGATTTAACCGTGTAACTATTAATGTCCCATTATCCGAATTTTTGTTTCCTCTAGACTTGCCGGACGGCCGGCCTATGAATGACCGGAATGGCCAACGTCTTTGTTCAGTTGACATCCTTGACCATCAAGCACCTGGCGAAGCTTTACCTCTGCTTACTCTTGGCGTTAATTTTTTGCGCAGTGCCTATGTCTTATACGACTTAGACAACAAAGAAATTTCCGTTGCCCAAGCCGTCCGCAACCCTCGTGGTTCACGGATCGAACCTCTTCCCAACACTCCAAGACCTGGCCCCAGCCGTTCGCATAAACGTGATTCGGCTACTTCCCTTTTTAACTCTGCCGCTGATGAGCCAGCTGTCGCTCTTGCTGCTATGGACTCCGTGCCCAATCTAGCTGAACCAGTCAATTTGTAACATTGTGCGCTGGCCTTATTTCTTGGTTTACTTCAATCGCCTATACATATATATATATATATTTACTAGTAGGAATACAAAAATCGTCAGGTTTTTATATGCAAAATTGTTCTTTTTTGTTTTTAACAACGAGTGTGTCCGATTTCCACTTCCCATGCGAACACATGCTAGTGTCGATCTTGATTCCACTGTAGACTAAGAGCTGAATGCACTTATGGGCACTGTGGCAATGGAAAAACGCCCTATGTTCCTGTTGAATTTGTCATACAATTCTGCCAACGAGCGAGTAGGTTTGATTGAAAAAGCTAAAAGACTATTGCACGATAGGCAGAAAAAAAACTAAACAGATTTTGATTTCCGTGTTCATAGACACTCAGCAACGAAATCTGCTTCAGTAGCTTGGACCAACAAAGGAAATGCTCCATCTTTGGCCCATGTGCCACGGGAACCTTTTGATACCACACTCCTCGGCCAATTCTAAAATGCACGTTTTCGATCTGAACCCCTTCAAGGGACTAACTAATATGTCTTGTATTTACCCGCCGCCCTGCAAATCACACATTGACTGCAGTGCATTGCATATGACTCATCACTGGAGTCCGGCCAAGTTCGACTTAATGAAAAATGTTTTGTGGTTTTTCATGCAATACTTTGCGGCCTATTTGTGCAGTGCATATTATCAACTATGGACAAAAACGACTATGACTTAGATTCACTACATGCACCGGCAGCTACCACTCTTATTTAGCCAAATGAGACGGCAAAAATTGATAATAGTACCGACTCTTGCCAAGAATCTTTATGGCGACTCTCTTTACTGCTTCGGAGCGAACGCCCTGCAAATGCTGCTGCTAGATCGTGCGTTGGTCCAGTCCGTCTTTTTGACTTGTAACTGTTATCGTACGCCCCATGTCAACGGCTTACTTAGTTCTAAAGCACAATAAATAATTATTCATCAGTCTATTGCTCGTCATGAATATTAACAGCCTAGCCGTAACGCCACCTCCAACCTAGTCAGCAGCAATAACGGCGCTTTCGTGCCGTGCCAGATTTCTTTAATTGGCAGACAAAAAAAAGGTACATAGGTACGCCATTGCTTTTCCACATTGTTTGCCCAAGTGCCAATGATAGCTTTCCCCATCCTTGTTCTTTTCTCCGCCTCAGCTCCTGCCATTGCACGGCCCCTTTCTGATGGCATTAACGGCACTGTTCCAGGCAATGTTATAGTGGCTCCTCTGACCGTCAAACACCCCGATCAGCATCCTCTGTCTGATCGCAACCCCGACTCTTTGAACAAGCGGTCCCCGGTCCAGCAAGCCCCTATCACCTTTGCAAAGGAAAATAGTTACTACGAAATCAGCCTTACTATTGGAACCCCGTCGCAGAACTTTCGATGCATGTTGGACACCGGGTCATCGGATTTCTGGGTTACCGCCGTTGAAAATCCGGCATGCACTAAAGCGGGTCACAACTGCAGACTTGGCGCCTTCACACGTTCTGGGTCTTCTACATGGCGAGACAACTCCTCCATCGACCATGACAGCAGCTTTCGCATTGACTACGGTGACGACTCGTTTGCCAAGGGCGTTTTTGGAAACGACGTCGTTACACTTGGCGGTTCAGTTTCTCTCGATAAATGCACTGTCGGCGTCGTGACTGAGAGCACCACCACTGTGGGCGTACTTGGCCTTGGTTTACCTGATCTCGAGGTGACGAACTTGCGCCACGACTCACCTTATAAATATCCTAATGTCCCTGCTCTCATGGCTGAGCGCGGCCTTATCAGCCGCAATGCGTATTCTCTTTATCTCGGCGATGCCGATAGAAAGAACGCCAAAATAATCTTTGGAGGTACTGACACGTGTGCGTACCATGGTGCTCTGACCGGCCTGCCCCTAGCTAGCATCGACACTCCTGCCGACGCTCCTGACCAGCTTGCTGTTGACCTCATTTCACTTAACGTGTTTTCCGAGCTCAGCTTACAAAGTCGTCCCGTTTACTCAAAATCAGTCGGCCAGCCTGCCGTGTTAGATTCTGGAGCTTCTGTCACGCTCTTGCCCCCTGAGATAGCCTACAGCATTTACTCGGCTCTCAAGGCAACCATTAACCCTGACATTCAGCGCCATGTTACAACATGCAGCCAGACGGGCAAAATTGAATTTGGCTTTCGAGGTGTAACTATTACAGTGCCATTTTCGGAACTCTTGACTCCTCTAAAACTAAAAGACGGTGGGCCAGTGAATAACAAAGACGGCCAATCCATGTGCTCCGTTGGCATCCGGGAGTTTCCTGATGGAGATGTGCCTTATATCGTCCTCGGTGCCAATTTCTTGCGCAGCGCCTATGCTTTATTCGACTTACACGACAAAAAAATCTCTCTTGCCCAAGCCGTCCGCAATCCCTCTTGTACACAGATTGAGCCTCTTCCCGCCTCTACCACAGCCGCGTAAGCCTGACTCGGCTGCCTTCTTTTCTGACTCCGCCGCGCCGATGACCCGACTATTCTACCTGCTTCTTCGGGCTCTGCTGTCCGCTTTTTTACATGAAGCAGCTCACACATAGACCACAATGCGCTTTATTTATATTTTCTTTTCTTTTTTTATTGAATATGCATATACGTAGGAATATTAGAATACTCAGGGATTTTATAGGCAATTTGTCTTTTTTTCCTCCGTTTATTTTTTTTTTACTAGCAGATGCCCGATCTTCATGTTCGAATTGAGTCATCGAATCTTGCTTTCATTGTAGGCGGAAACTTGGATACACATCAATGCGTTGAGGTAACTGGAGAACAACAAATCTTCGACCTTGGCTAGCAAAAGATCATTCGCCCTATTAAACGCTTCCCTATAACCAGGTCCTACAAGCAATCGGCTAAATTGGGGAAACCATTTCTTTAAGTTCAAGCCTGCCTATTGCTCGATAGATGAAAAACTAGAGAGCCCTTGATTTTCGCTTCCATAAAGCTCTAAAATGTGCAGAAAGTCATGCGATCTGACAAGCGAAATTTCCTTGATTCACGCGTTACGGAAAATGATTTCAGACCGCAGGCCTTAACTTCGTCTTGTATATTAAAAACGCTTTTCTTCGGATTTTAGATGGGAAATGGTCGCCTGCCTAAGTTCGAACTATTGACCCTAAAGTCACTCACGAGAGTAATTAAAATGATCCCCGTATCTACATGCCCTGAATATCAAACATTTATTAATTGACCGCATTGCATCCGCTTTGTAAAGGTGCACAGGTTACTGGTCAAGCTTGCAGCATTTAGAAAAAATAGTTTGCAACCTATTTGTACTGTACATGCCATCAATACATGTTATTATCAATTAACAAATCATTGAACAACTTAAATTCACAACATGCGCCCATAAGCTGCGGTTTCCATCCATATTTAGAAATAAAAAAGTAGTAATAATGATAGTAGCGATTTCTGCCAAGAATCCCCAATAGTATCTCCATGAAGACCCGCCTGGGTACATTGATGTGCACACTCCATCAAGGCTGCTACCCAGCCGATTAACTTCTTTCTTTTTGGTTATTGGCAACTATGTCGACCGTCACATCAACATGCTTGCCCCAATAGAGCTGAAGCTCAATAAATAATATTTTTGTGATGCGCCTATTCTGCGTTCCTATATAGTAACATTCTTCTCATAATACGGCCATCTCCAATCTGGTCTGCCGCAATAACGCCACTTCCGTGGCCCGCATGATGACACCGCGCACCCGCTGCAACATGCAGCTCCGCATGTTACTTGTCTACCAGATCCCTTCGGGCGACAGAGAAAAAAATATAAATACACCATTACTTCTTGTCGTTGGTTTTTTGTCCCGCCGCGACGACAATGAGTATTTTTTTGCCCGTCGTTTTCCTTCTTTTTCTTCTTACTCCTGTCGTGCCAAGACCCCTTCCGGATGGCACCAATGCTACCGTTCCAGGTAATGTTATAGTCGCTCCACTGACCGTCAGACACCCCAACCAGCATCCTCTGCCTAATCGCAACCCCGGCTCTCTGAACAAGCGAGCCGCCGCCCACTCAATCCCTATCATCATTGAAAATGAAAACGATTTCTACGAAATGAGTCTTACTATTGGAACCCCTCCCCAGAGCTTTCAATGCATTGTGGATACTGGCTCATCCGATTTCTGGGTCACCGCCAGTGAAAATCCGGCAGTTGCTGAACCCTTGCATAACATTAAATTTGGCGCCTTCACTCGCTCTAGGTCTTCTACATGGCGAGAAAACGCTGCGCCCCATTATGGCAATAAGTTTTACATCGAGTATAATGATAAATCCTTTGCCCGAGGCGTCTTCGGAAATGACGTCGTTAAATTTGGCGGTTCACTTACACTCCAAAAATGCACTTTCGGTGTTGCGACCCAAAGCAGTGAAACCATGGGCGTGCTTGGCCTTGGCTTGATTGATCTTGAGGTGACTAACCTGAGCAAAGATGGCCCAAGTTACACATATCCCAATGTTCCTGCGCTCATGGCTCAGCAGGGCCTTATCGGCCGCAACGCGTACTCGCTCTATCTTGGTGATCCTTCTAACAACAATGCCAAAGTAATCTTTGGAGGTATCGACACCAATGCATACTCTGGCACCCTGACCCCCTTGCCGATGGTTAGCATCGACACTCCTGCTGATGCTCCCGATAGGCTTGCCGTTGAGTTAACATCATTGGACATTTTCTCCGGCGCCAGCTCGCATCGTCCCATTTACTCAAAAGTTGTTGGCGGGCCAGCCGTCTTGGACTCCGGATCTGGCATTTCATACTTGCCCTCCAAGATAGTCGATGACATTTATTCGGCTCTCAAGGTAACCGTTGATCCCGCCATTCAACAGCATGTTACACCATGCAGCCAGACCGGCACTTTCCAATTTAGCTTTCACCGTGTAACCATTAAAGTGCCGTTCTCGGAAATCTTGTCTCCTTTAAAATTAACTAATGGCCAGCCTTATAAGGACAAACATGGCCAAGACCTGTGTTCCGTGGGCGTCGGAACCTTTTCTGGCGACGATGTGCCTTACACAGTCCTTGGTGCCAATTTCTTGCGCAGTGCATATGTTTTATACGATTTGCACAAGAAGGAAATCTCTCTTGCTCAGGCTGTCCGCAATTCCCGCGGAGCCCGGATTGAAGCTCTTCCTGACTCTCCAAGACCTGGCCCCAGCCGTTCGCATAAGCGCGACTCAGTTATCCCCTTTTTTTCTGCTGATGATCCTGCTGCCCCATCTGCGGTGCAACTTTCTTGAATATATCGCTCCCGCCATTGTGTCATGCCGGTTATAGCACGGCGGTTTATTTATTCTGCTTTTATTGAATATGGTTCTACGTAGGAATAAAGAAGATAGATAGGTTACAACGTGTACTATTTTTTTTGTCTTTTGACACTAGATGCTCCATCCTCACTTGTCATGAATATTTGGATCCTAATTCTAACTTAGGCAGAAATCATGTACCACTGAAGCTGATGAAAATTTATTTAAATATCCTGGCATGAAAGCTTACATGTGTCGGCGTATCAATTGAACTGGCCTATTGGCTCTGAAAATTAGGATTTCCCCAGACAGATTCATCTTGTGTGCGCCACAATGCACCAGAGATTGCTACACAGCCACACTATATTACAATGATAAACTGCCTAAGAAGATCATTGGCCTCAAGTTTTATATGCCCTTTCCAAAAAAAAAATTGCGTTTAAATGCCAGTTTGACTGAGAAATGTGAAATGAGGCGACCCGGCAAATGTGATTCTCTGCCATTGCCTTGCCTGTCCTATTATCGACGAGTTGTTTTCTAAAAGTAAAATACCATCTCTTAGAAGTCTACCGTTATCCCTGCTGATTTCGGTTCCCCAAACCTTTTTCACGGAAATGATTGCGACATCGCGGCATTTGCCCCGCTGTCACTGGGCGCTTGTTGATTGCATTGCATTGCATTCGATACTCGTCTACAGCCGATTATTGTTATCCCTTGTTGGAGTGCTGCGCCAGATTCCTGGAAAGCCATCATGGCCATGTTTGAGTTTACAGAAAAAAAAAAAATATTTTGTAACCTCTGCAAAATAGTTTCCAATCGATTTTTTAGCGTGAATGCCTTTCAGTGCATATTTGACAATATATTTCATTTGAGAATTATTACTATTAACTGTCACATTATTAAACAGCACAACAAGACCAACGATTTAAATTGCCTGCATACCGCAAATGCGTCCTCAAATCTACTATCGACCTTTTAGCCAAAACAAACATTGATTCCCACCAAGAATTGGGTGCACCACATAAATAGTGACGCCTCTCTATTACAGTTAGGGGGCATACATACTGCGTGAATACTGAGCCTACATGTGCACTGCTACACCAGCATTGGCCCGATCAACCCAGCTGTCTGCTTAACCTGCAATTCTTGCGCGCACAGCCTGTTCTGAAATGCAAATAAAAAATATCTCCTTGTTGTCTTCTTACTGCCAGTCATACACAAAGAGGGCGATCCATATCCGGTCTTGTTAACAAAAAATAACAAGACTATGATGATGATGCGCATCGCTTGCTTTGCGCAGGTTCCTCGATGCAGTGGAATCAGCCATCCCTGACTTTTTTTGCATTCTTTGGTTTGGCCGCTGGCTGGATAGCAAATATAAGTACGCCGCGGCGTCTTCTTTGTCGCAACTGTCCCTTTTTCGTCCACTCAGCCTATGACAGTCATGGCCTCACGCATCCTCCTTTTTTTTCTGCTTCCTTTTTTTGTTCCCGCTGCCGTCGCATTGCCGCTATTTAGTGCCACTAATAGCACAGTCCCTGACAATGTCATAGTCGCCCCATTGACCATCAGACACTCCGACCAGCATCCGCTCGCTAATCGCACGCGCCGCTCCTCAACCAAGCGGGCTTCTACATACCCGCTCCACCTCACCGACCAAAATACTTTTTACGAAATTGAGCTTACTATTGGCACCCCTCCCCAGAAATTCAAATGCATGTTGGACACCGGGTCCTCTGACCTGTGGATTAACTCCCATGACAATCCCTACTGTGAGAGACCCGGGGCAGACTGTAGATTTGGTTTGTTTACTAGTTCTCACTCTTCTACATGGCGAGTCAACTCTTCGACCTCCCATGCCAATGAATTCCGCATTGATTACCTGGACAGAATTTTTGTCGAAGGCTTCTGGGGAAACGACGTCGTCACACTTGCTGGTTCAGTTTTGCTTGAACAATGCACAGTAGGTTTGGCCACCGACGGTTCCGATACAATGGGCGTGCTCGGAGTTGGTTTGCCTACATTTGAGTCGACCTACACGCGCTCCCACCCACCTTATATGTATCCCAATGTCCCTGCTCTCATGGCCCAACGGGGCCTGATCAACCGTAATGCATACTCTCTATATCTTGGAGAAGCAAATAGTCAGCATGCCAAGCTAATTTTTGGTGGTGTCGACACATGCGCGTATACTGGCGCCCTAGCTACCCGTCCGCTTGTTAAGACCGATCCCACGACTCCAGAACCTGATATGCTTGCCATAGAGTTGACTTCATTCAATATCTTCTCCAGCAGCAGCTTAAATCATCCCACTTACTCAAAGTCGCTTAACTATCCAGCTTTATTGGACTCTGGAACTTCCTACACCTACGTGCCGTCCGACTTGCTTAAGAAACTTTTTTCAATTTTCCACGCAACCCCTTTCTACGACCCTGCTTATGGCTATGTTGTTCCATGCAGCCAGACAGGCAGCATCGAATTCGGCTTCAGTGGTGCAACTATTAAAGTCCCATTTACTGAATTTTTGATTCCTATGAAACTCGAAGATGGTGACCCCTACACCAACGAGCATGGCCAAAGCATGTGTTCTGTTGGAATCTATGAAAAGGAAGTTCCTCGTGGGGCAAGACCTCATATCGATCTTGGCGCCAATTTCCTGCGCAGTGCATATGTTTTATACGACTTGGATAACAAGGAAATTTCTGTTGCCCAGGCTGCTTTACATCCAACTTGTACTCGGATTCAAGCCCTTCCTGCTGCTACGAGGCCCACTCGTTTGCTTAAGCGCGAAACCCCCATTCTCTCCAGCTAAATCGGCTGGCTGATGTCACTACGCCGTCTTATTCATTATTTGAACACTATGTGGACTATGTCTTTTGTTTTGATGTGGGCCTAGGTAGAAATAGTTTTAGGCAGGAATAGAAAATAGTCAGATTTTGTATGTACAACCTGTTTCTTTCTCTTTTTTAAGATTTCCTGTGTTTTCTTTATATATGGACGCCATTATATTGACGATTAGAACCTTGCTTCTACCACAAACGAGGACTGAATGTACAGGAGTATACTGCGTCCATTTTAAAGCAGACTGGACAATAAAGGTTAGCCAGCTGAATTTCACTTATATTTGCCTAGACTTTAATTTCCAACTAGTGAATTCTCTTCTGAACTGCAATTGAATTGCAATAAGTTGGTTAGTTATTTTCTATCTATCCTTGCCGATAGCTTATTCAATGACATTTTGCCTTGTATCTTAATCTCCGTTTTACTGAATATGGCTCTAGTAGAAATAAAACAAATAGTCAATTTTTTATATGCAACTTATTTTTCTTTTGCCGCTGATGCCACGGTTCAGACTTGTCCAGTCTTCGGATTTCGACCTTCATTGGGAAATACACAAAGGCCGACAAGTGAATGGACTGCAATAATTGCAAAGAACCAAAGTAAAACTGCGTACTAGATTTCAAAGTCTGTATAGCGTTTTTTACATATCAGTCAAATGCCATTGCGCGACGCGCGATTTCTTTTGTAGTACATGTAATAGATTCTAAATAGTAAGCAGTTCGATACCCGCACGCACACATGAAACTTCTCCGCTATATTGCTTCAGATCGCATTTACAGCCGTCAACGCAAAATGGATGTCAACATTAGAGAACCTTGAACTCTGTTTTTATAAACCGCTAAAAATGTGCTTGAATGCCAGGCAATGAAAGTGCATCCTGGCAAATTTTAGTTCTCCATCTTTAGCTCGCGTATTTCCGAGGCCAGTCTCTAGATGCGTCGAAAATCTCCTTTCTACAATTTAAAAGCATTTCTGTGCCTTAATTAAAACGTCTTGCTTGACTCTATTCTTGCTACTAGCTTCTCAATCTATTGGAACCATAAACATTTCTCATGAAAGTGAACGGAGCTCCCCCAAATTCTTTTGCCCTGCAGCTCGCAAGGGAGCTGCATTGTGTAGCATGTTTTTCCAGTAGCCCATGGCACTCCTCCCCATCATTACCTTGAGAGGCGCACCGGTTTTCTGATAATCACCGTGGCCAAGTTCGAGCCAATGAAAAATTATATATGGTCTTAGTCAAGAATAAAATAATGTGTAACCAATTTTTACCGTACATGTCAATTTCAATGTACACTACTAGTGTGCTCATTCCACTCTATTATTGTTACCAAACTATTGAACAAAACAAGATTGCAGCCATGTCTCTGTAATTTTTTGAACCTCGCCATCGATATATACACAAAAAAGATCCTCACCAACAATTTGAAACAGCGACAAATAATAAATGAAGTTCGTTATTACATCAATATGCACACCACATCAGCATTGCTGCTGCTGGACCAGACATCTGCCCGACAAATTCTTGACCTGCAGCTGTCGCCCTCTTAATTAAATTATTTAGCTCCGAAACCTACTAAATAATATTTCAATTCTACTGGCCGGAATACGGGCACTTTCGTGACGCGCATTACACCACACATTCGTACTCTGGTACAGCGGGCCCAGCATCGCCGTGGGCCGCCCATCCCTTTTGATGGTGCCGCCAAGAAGAGTACAATATAAATACGCCATTGTCTGCTCAGATTTTTATTTTTATTTCCAACAACGACAATGAAAATCCCCTGCGCCTTTCTCTTTTTTCCCCTTATCGCACCCGCCTTCGGCCGGCCTTTCCGTAGGGACAATGATGGCACTATCCCCGACAACGTTGTAGTCGCTCCTTTGGCCATCAAATATGCCCCTCAAAATTCTTCGCTCCCTGCAAACAGCAGTGCTCTGGACAAGCGAGCCTCGCCGAATGCCGTCCAAATTATCAGCCAAGATACCCACTACGAAGTCAGCCTTACTATTGGAACCCCGCCACAGAACTTTCAATGCATGTTGGACACAGGGTCTGCCGACTTCTGGGTAACTTCCAGCACCAATCGAGGTCGTAACTCGCCTAAACATAACGCCAGATTTGGTTTGTTTACTCATTCTAAGTCCTCTACATGGAAGTTTAACAGCTCCGCGTCCAACAGCAATAACTTTCGCATTACCTACGGTGATCAAGCCTATGCCCAAGGCCGCTGGGGAAATGACATTGTTAAAATAGGTTCAGTTGCTCTCGATCAATGCACCGTTGGCCTTGTTGGTTCCAGCAGCGATACTATGGGCGTGCTTGGCCTTGGCGTCACGGAACTTGAAGTGACTAGTATGCGCAGCCGGACCCCTTATACGTATCCCAACGTCCCGGCTCTCATGGCGCAGCGAGGCCTTATTAGCCGCAACGCATATTCCCTATATCTCGGTGATGCCGATAAGAATAACGCCAAGCTAATCTTTGGAGGTATCGACACTTGCGCATTCTCTGGTGATCTGACCCGCCTGCCCTTTGTTGACATAGACTCGCCTACTGGAATGCCCGACAGACCCGCCGTTGACTTGACGTCATTCGATGTCTTCTCCGGCGCCAGCTCGGGGCGTCCCGTTTACTCACGATCCCTCAAGCAAGCCGTGGCACTAGATACTGGAAGTACCTTCACCCACTTGCCCCCCGAGTTGCTTAATAGCATTTATTCAATTGTTAAGACAACCCTTAATACTGACATTCAAAAACATGTTACAGTATGCAATCAACAAGGCAGCATCAAATTCGGGTTCAACCGGGCTAGCATCAGGGTTCCCTTTTCCGAATTCTTGACTCCTTTAAATTACGTTGATGGTCGCTCTGTGAACAACAAGGATGGCCAACGACTGTGTTCCGTTGACATCCAGGACTATCGCGCCCCTGGTGATAAATCACCCCATGTCATCCTTGGTGCCAATTTCTTGCGCAGTGCATATGTTTTATACGACTTGCACAACAGGGAGATTTCTCTTGCCCAAGCCGTCCGCACCCCCTCTTGTGCACATATTCAGACTCTTCCTGACTCTCCGAAACATCAGGTTCGGCCCGACTCTCCTAAACCTGGCCCCAGTCGTCCGCATAAGCGTGACATTGTTGACTCCCCTTTTGACTCTGCAGCTGATGAGCCAGCTATTTTGTCTTTAGAATCTTCTTGATGTGATGCAAAGTATTCTGGAATTGTGCCGCTGCGCTCTTTTTGTGGAACACTCTCGGGTTTTCATTTATACTTGTTTTTATTAATATAGTCCTAGATAGGCATAAGACCTAGGCGGGAATAGTAAATAGTCAGATTTCATATATGCGATTTTTTTCGTTATTTTTGTTTTTTTCCTCAGTAGAACCATTTCGCTATATCGCCTCGGGCCCACTGCGTTTTTTTGATGGCAGGAAGTGACGAAATGACTTTGGCAACCGCAAACTACTAGGCCCATATCTTGATCTTTTGAGTTACGTGACATACGCGCTATATGATCGATACTTGATTCATTTAGTGTAGTTTTACTATTAGGTGCTGGCCAGAAGCCGAATATGCCCAGACGCACAGCGTGCCATTTAAAGGAGAACCCATTGGCGATTGACGACCATGGCAGTGAAGACTTAATTAATATTAAAATCAGATTACATTCTAATACATAAAAAGTTTACAAAGTCCATGATCCCTCTACCTCTATGCATTTAAGTGCAGCATCTTTAAAGCCGGACTTGAGTGGACAGAGAACTTTGAAATGTGCCCTGGCCTGATAGATGTAGATCCTCCATTCTCGGCTCCTGTACTACCAAATTAGCCCATGATCTGCCTTGAACCAACCTGTTTCGCGAAGCAAAAGAATATTAACAAAAAAGAAAATATCTTCTTTCGACTTTGAGATGAAAACCTTTCCTGTATGTGCTTGGAAGAACATATTGTCGTCCTGGCCTATGCTTTCGTCGCTTGTTCAGCCCTGAAACTCTTTTTGAGAATTAATGGAATACGACAGATCATTTCATAAAGACATCGCATATGTTGCACCTTTCAGCTAGGAGCATGCCGCAATAACGAATGAATGGGGGCACCGTAGTCCACTCTCAAAGATCTGTAACTCACTGACCATATAAAAAACAGAAAACAAAGCTCCTATGCTTCTCATATTTGCTATTACCTTATGAACATTGCTATGGCCGCGTAATGTGACCAATCATGAGCCTTTGGATTAAAAGGACAAAAACACGGAGCACCTTATGGATAAATAACCTGAAGGGAAAATCAGACATTTCACGTGCGTCAGACCACACCAATGCTAACCGAAAAACAATTTGTATCTTTGTATCTAGATTTGCAACAATGTTATAACAGGACAGCACGCAAACAAAGATGATTGCAGAAGAACACCCAGCAAATCATCTCCCATTTCTCGAGACAACGCAATCACGGCTTTGAATTGCATAGCAAGGAACGCACCTACCACTGTTCGCCCATCATTACTGCGCGCAGCCACATAGATCTCTGGAATACTAGCCTGGTCAAATTTGACCAAATGAAAAACAAAGTTTACCTTTTGCATCCTACACGTCATCAATATATATATCTACAATGTGCTCATTCTATCGAAATTGCTAGACAAGGGAGCGCAACGACTTAAGCTCATTGCGAGCAGCGGCGGCCCAACAATCGGCCACCGCCACCAATATCTAGGTAAAAAATATTATTATTATTATTATTATTATTATTATTATTATTATTATTATTATTAATGGTACTAATAAAAATACTCATTCTCATCAAGTTGGCATAAACAATCCGGAGAGCACCCACATGACGTTCTGCTTACACACTATATGCATCAATACTCAACAAAAATGCTGCTGCAACGCCGGGCTCCGGCCATCCATCTCGATTTGTAGCCATCATTCTTCTTGTTTTAGTTATGCTTTTCAGTTCTTCTGAAAGGCAATAAATAATATTTCCACGCTAGCTTCTTGGCTGTCACAAATTCCAAGTCTCCCTGTAACAACGGCAACTTTATGATGGGTAGTGCATTGCATATTCCGCCGCAACGGCATGATCCTTTTGTTAAGCCGTGACAAATATAAAAGCGCTATTGTGTCTTCATCCAAAAGATAGCGATGAGCGTTTCCCTTATTCTTCTTCTTCTTTCCCTTCTCGCGCCGATCGTCGCAAGGTCCCTTCCTAGTGCTACTAATGACACTACTCCAGACGGCGTTATAGTCGCCCCGTTGACCATCAAGTATTCCGATCAGCATCCTCTGCCCCATCGTAACCCGCGACCCCCGAACAAGCGATCGGTCCACCAAACCCCTATCACTCTCTCCAATGACAACAGTCACTACGATATCAGTCTCACCATTGGAACCCCTCCCCAGAACTTTCAATGCCTGCTAGATACTGGGGCTTCCGACTTCTGGGTCAGCTCCAGTGAAAATCCAATCTGTGGCACAGTCGCGCACGACTGCAGATTTGGCGCCTTCGTCAGTTCTCGGTCTTCCACATGGCAATTGAACTCCTCCACGGCCCACGACAACAGCTTTGCCATTAGCTACGGTGACGGATCCATTGCCCAAGGCTTTTGGGGAAACGATGTCGTTACACTTGCAGGTTCAGTTTCACTACAAAAATGCTCCGTTGCCCTTGCGACTCACAGCACTTCAACTATGGGCGTTCTTGGCCTTGGCTTGCCTGAGCTTGAGGTGACAAACCAGCGCGCCCACTCACCTTACACATATCCTAACGTGCCTGCTCTCATGGTTCAGCAAGGTCTTATCAGCCGCAACGCATACTCCCTTTACCTCGGCGACACCAATAACAAGAACGCTAAGGTAATCTTTGGAGGCATCGACACTTGTGCATACTCTGGCACCCTCATGCCTCTGCCCCTTGTATCAACAGACCCTAATGTTCAAACTCCCAACAGGCTTGCCGTTGACTTGACGTCGTTTGATATCTTCTCCGGTGTCAGCTCGCAACGCCCTGTTTACTCAAGGTCCATCACACTCCCAGTAGTTTTGGATTCTGGAGCCTCTCTCACCTACCTGCCCGTCGATATAGTCAAGAGCGTTAATTCAGCTCTTAAGGCAACCTTTGAGCCTGCCATTCAAGTATATGTTACAACATGCAGCCAGACGGGCAGTTTCCAATTCGGCTTCAATCGTGCAAGTATTAAAGTGCCATTCTCCGAAATTTTGACGCCTCTAGAATACAACGATGGCCGTCCTGTAAATAATCAGCACGGCCAGCGCATGTGTGCGGTTGGCATCCAGGAATATCCTGATCATAACGAACCTCATTTTATCCTGGGGGCCAATTTCTTGCGCAGCGCATACGCTTTATTCGACTTGCACAATAAGCAAATTTCTCTTGCCCAAGCTGTCCGCAGTCCGAATTGTGTTCGCATTGAAACTCTTCGTGATGCTGGAACGCCAGCCCGCTCTCATAAACGCGGCTCCGTTTCTTCCTCTGCCAATTTTGGCTTTGGCGATGACAAATCAGCTATCCCATCTGCTTCTTCGGGCTCTGACATTCATTTTGTTTAAAACAATGACCTCAGTTTAACAACATGTCTTGGCGCCGATTTCTTGGCTCTCTCGTGGTTTACTGTTTCTTCGTGTTTTTTTTATTGAAACGATTCTAGGCAGAAATAAAGAAAATGGTCAGGTTCTTATACCCATCAAGTTTTTTTTTTGCTTGTCATTGTATCCGATCTGACCTTGCCGCATGTGGGTATCTTGACACTAATTCCAATTCCTATATAGATACATACCGAATGCAAGCAAATGTAGTGTTGTCATTCGAGTAATGTGGGTACATTCTAGCGATCAAAGCCTTTATGCATCTCCTGGCATTGCAACTTACGCATATCAGCATGCCATCGAAATGCCACTGCGTAGTGTTTGGTCTTCCCTGCTTCATACTTTATTTCGTAATACAACGCAAGCCACAGGAAAAACAGAATTGCTCAGCCGAAATGATAAACATTGTCAGAACGCACAACAGCTTCCCGACCGGATTGCGTCAGTATCTGATTTTATTCCCACCTCGGGATGACTCACCTAGTCAATTCCGAGCCTGGTCTATTGTGCTGCCAATATGCAAGTAAACTTACCCACACAGCTCCAACCCTTGCTGCGCTACACAAAATTAAATATATGAATTCATTAAAAGCCTTTAAATCCTGTCTGTATGAGGTGCCTCTAAAATTTCGTTTAAAGCCCGGCCTGACTTAGCGATGAAAGGGCCGCGGTCTGCCAAATATAATTCTCCATTCTTTTCTCTCCTACCACCGGAAATACCTCCTTTCTTGACTCGCGAATCACTGCAAAACAATCCCAGGATCAGCCAGCTCCTCTTCGCTGAATTAAAATGACGTTCCCCATCGGCTTATCTGTATCCTTGCTCATCGTTTTTCGAGTTACAGTGCCTATGAAAGTTCCTCGTGAGAATGACTTAAATTTAACATTCTACTTATTGGTTTTTTCGTTGCATAAAATCACATGTTCCTCTTCAGTACATCATTGTGCTCCCCCCATCACGTCAGGTAACGCATCGGTTTTTGCTCGAAACTCCGATGGCCAAGTTCGAGTTTATGAAAAATATTTTTGCAACAGACTTTTCCTGTGCATGCCACTAATATATTTGCAATCTGTTTCATTCCACCATTATTATTACCAATTTTTAAATTACTAACCACAACACTACGACTTAAATTCGCTGCATATTGCGGTGCTTCAACAGAGGCCCGGGGGCATCGCCGTGATAAGCCATTTTACGGTCTCTTATCGATTCTTAGGCAGCAATAAAAAAATATAGATCTTCACCAGAATCTATGCTATCTTCATGGCGTCTGTTGGCTCATTGTGTCAATCCTAAGCCTAAATGTGGCTATTACACCACATGCCTTCCGGTCCGACCAACCAACGTTTCTTTTTAACTTGCAACACTCGTATACAAACCATACCCGACTTACATCAGTTGCGTAAATATATCTGTGTTTCAGTACGCAGATAAAGGAAATACTTCATCAATGTTTTAATAGTCTCCTGCATGCTTACAAAAAAACAAAGTTGTGTCTACTCTTGTGGACAGAAAATAATAACGACACCATTGTAATGCACATTTGCATCTTCCGCCGGGATCCCCTATGCAGTGTAGCATCAGTCGTGGGACTCGTACTGTCCCCTTGTGTCGCGAGGTCCATCTGCTTTCTGGGCAAGAATGCATAAATACCCCCTTTTTATTGTGTTTTCTTGTTTTTCCTATTACCGCTTCGTCCAATGAAAACTTCTTGCACTTTACTCCTGCTTTGCCTTGTCGCTTCTGCCGTCGCAAGACCTTTCCCTTATGCTAATAATGGTACTATCCCGGACAATGTTATAGTCGCTGCTTTAACCGTCCAACACTCTGATCAGCATCCTCTCACTGATCGTAACCCTGCTCTGAGAAAGCGAGCCTCTACTCACGACGTCCATATCGCCAATGAACACAGCTACTACGAAATTGACCTTGCCATTGGAACTCCTCCCCAGAATTTCAAATGCCTGCTGGATACTGGGTCTTCTGACCTCTGGGTTAGCTCCAGTGACAATCCAGCCTGCAAGAAACCCAACGCTGACTGTAGCTTCGGCTTATTCACTAGTTCTCGGTCTTCAACATGGAGAGTAAATTCCTCGACCTCCCATGGGAATGACTTTCGCATTGACTACGCGGATGAAACCTCCGCCCAAGGCTTCTGGGGAAATGATCTTGTTTCAATTGCCGGTATAGTTTCGCTCGATCAGTGCTCGGTTGCGCTTGCGACTTCCAGCTCCGACACTATGGGCGTGCTTGGCATTGGTTTGCCCGCTTATGAGTCGACCTTCACGCGCTCCCACCCACCTTACACATATCCGAATGTTCCTGCTCTCATGGCTCAACGCGGCCTTATCAGCCGCAATGCATATTCCCTATATCTCGGCGACGCCAAAAACGATCACGGCAGGATAATCTTTGGAGGCGTCGATACCTGCGGTTATTCCGGCTCCCTGACTACTTTACCACTCGTTAAGACTAACCCTGCTACCCAGGAGCCTGACATGCCGGCTATACAGTTGACTTCATTGAAGATCTTCTCCACCAGTAGATCGCAATATGCCGAGTACGTAAAACCCGTCAACTACCCTGTGGTACTAGATTCGGGATTGTCTCACACTTACTTGCCTGCTGGCCTGGTCAAAGACATTTATGCAGCTCTCAAGGCGACCCCTGCCAGTAACCCTGCTCATGGCTTTAGAACAACATGCAGCCAATCCGGCAGCCTCGAATTTGGCTTCAATGGTGCAAATATTAAAGTGCCATTCACTAAATTTTTGTCGCCTCTGCTAAAGTCCGATGGCAGAGCCTTCACTAACTTTCTCGGCCAAAAGATGTGCACGGTTCGCATTTACGATTATCAAAAAGCTGGTGAGGAGACACCTCACATTGGCCTTGGTATCAATTTCTTGCGCAGTGCATATGTTTTGTTCGACTTCCACAACAAGGAAATTTCTCTCGCTCAAGCTGCCCTTCGTCCAACCTGTACTCGCATTCAAGGCCTTCCTGACCCTACGAGACCCACTCGTTTGTTCAAGCGTGAATCCTCCTTCTTCGCTTCCAATTCTGGTGCTGATCATCCAGCTATGACACCATCTGTTTCTTCCAGTCTCGGTCAACTTTACTTCAGTCCGCTGACCCACAATATTGAAAGCATAATTCTTGGCGCTCGTTCCTTTGTTTTCTGACCCATTTTACTTTTTATTTATTTATTTTTTCTTTTGATTGGACAAGTTATTAGGCAGGAATAAATAGTCAGTTTTTTCTCTCTAAATCTTTTTTCTTTTCTTATCATTACGCGTTCTGTCTCTGTTTTAGGTGTGCACGCGGTGTTGTTTAAACTTTCATTCGAATATAGATAAAATTTAATTGAGCTGCGTTAATCTCGTCTATATAAGTTTGAGTTGCCTCCACATGTCCATCAACAAATGCATCCGAGGGGGCTTCCGTCTGACTCTCCAACAAGGCATACCTAGCATGCGTTCACTCAATTTTGTCTTTATCATTTACCCCGGGCGGCTCCTTTCGAGAAAAACTCGCCCTAACCCGAATTGGCAAAATCTGGGATATTTTCAACAAAAAGTGACCTAACTCCCAACGCGTTTAGGTATATAAGAAGAGATTAGTGCGTATACCTTCTTGTCCATTGATGTCTATATCTTTGTGACTATCTGATGATATGTCCCGCCAAAAATAAACAGGTGCCTGGAGACTTGCTGGTGCGGAAGTCAACGCGACACCTAACATCCACTCTTGTTGGCTCATGGGAACACCGTCTGTCTACTTTCATAATTGGCCTTCGCCTCTTGACGCTTCCGCTAACTGTGAGTGCACTTTTACCACAACCTTGGCTCGTTGATCGTCAATTTAGAAGCCCGCATCGGCTCCTCTGCTTCGCATAGCAGGCGCCTGATTGTCAATGTCTGTTTCTCGTCACCCTCGCAGTCTCGGCATCCCGTACTAGTGTTAGTTCTGCAGTCGACATCTGATTGCCGTTTCGTGTTAATATGTTGCCTGTTATACAAGTGGCCCTCTCCTGCCCAAACTATGCAGATACTGGACTTGCCTCCGGGCTGCGAGTTCCAGCGCCGTTTCCTGTGCCATGCCAGCCCGAGCCCTGTGTTTCTCTGTTATTATCTGCCAAACCGACTAGTAATTTTGACTGCCCCTTTGTCTGCCTGGCTTTATCTGGAGATGATTTCTAGTGATGGCTAGTCGATGTTTGTAACAGGCCCTTTGATTCACAATCGATTTTCCTGTCAAAGTCATCAACATTCTGGCCGCTGATTGCCGAGGTTTTGATTGCGTACGTCATCGTAGACTCCCCTGCCGTTTGTTACAGCGGCGCCTTCCGATCTGAGCAGAAGCTGGTCTGATGCTACTACCTTTCCTTTTCGTTTTCTTTTCCAAAGCTACGCGATAGCCAGTCTGGAGGACTTTTAGCCCGCAGCTCACTGGTCTACTCTATTGCATATGTGACACAGCGCTCACAGATATTTTTCCGTTAATCCATCGCATATGGAATGGGTGGCTTTTGCCCGCCCGGTGGCTGAGTCTGATTCAATGAGAAAAAAAGAAAAATTAAAAGAAAGGGAAAAAAAGAAAATTGTAATATTTGTGAAAATAACCTGCCATTGTTTTACGTCGAATTTGCCGTCAACATGGTTGCAATGTGTCTATGTGATCCCTATTATTGCCAAGACACGATGATGACTTAAATTCACTACATGCAGCAGCTCAACAATCCCCCCCCCATTGCATGACCCATCTGAGAAGTCCCTCCTCCGGACGCCAGCCTGCGATCATCACTTAAACAAATATATGTACATGTTTATAGTGTATATTTGGATTTAACCGAAGGGCTAGGAAGTAGCTGCATAATCGCGCTCTTTTTTGCCATTTATAGTCAGGTTACGCCAGTACTGCTGCTACGTCGGATCTCTTCCCGACAGGCCGGCCATTTTCTTTGACCAAAAATGCCAATTGCCTGTCGGCAAACTTGTCTTAATTAAACTTTGGTCTGAAACGCAATAAATAATGCCTCATCACTTCCTTTCTTGTCTGTTGCCGCCAGACAATTGCCGCCAGACAATAATGTGACTCTCATAATGCCTCCTCTGATCTTGCCGCCAAGAAATAGCAACACTTTTCATGATGCGCATTCGGCCACAGCTCTTTATGCAGCAGCCTTGGCGCGCATTCCACATCCACCAGGTATTTAGGTTGTTCGCACGATATATAAATCCGCCATTGTTTCTTTGCATTGCTCTTCGCCCAAGCATCTACAATGACCTTTTTTCGATATATTCTAGTCCTCCTTCCCTTTTTTGCTCCAGCTGCTGCATTGCCCTCCTCTAGTGCTGGTCGCGATATCCCGGACAAAGTTATAGTGGCCCCGCTGACCGTCAGACATCCTTCTCAGCATCCGCTTCCTCATCGTAACCGGCGTTTCTTGGACAAAAGAGACTATTTTCCGTTGGCGTATGACGTTCGTATTGCCAATGAATACTCCTATTTCGAGATCAGCCTCGACATTGGAACCCCTCCCCAGAGCTTCAAGTGCCTATTCGACACAGGGTCCTCCGACCTCTGGGTCATTAGCAGTGATAATCCAATCTGTAGCAGCGGACGTGGTTGCACTTATGGATCCTTTACGTCTTCTGACTCTTCTACATGGCAAGCTAACTCGTCGACCTCCCATGACAATGCCTTTCATATTGCTTACGCTGACAAGTCCTTTGCAGACGGCTTGTGGGGAACAGACGTCGTTTCAATGAAAAACCTATTTTCACTCGACCAATGCTCTGTCGGCCTTGCAACTTCCAGCTCCATTAACGAGCCTGGCGTGCTTGGCCTTGGCTTGCCTGCTCTTGAGATCACCAACAGAGAAAGCCAGCCGCCTTACACCTATGCGAACTTCCCTGCCCTGATGGCTGAGAGGGGCCTTATCACTCGCAATGCATACTCCCTCTATCTTGGCGGCAACAAAACCAATAAAGACGGCTACGTGGCTTTTGGAGGCGTCGATACATGTAAATACTCTGGCTCCCTCATAGCTGTGCCCATTGTCAGCCTTGTTGGCTCTTATGACAAACCTCCCGAGAGGCTTGCCATTGAGCTGACCTCATTGGATATTTTCACAGACCGCAGTTCGCAGCAACAGCCCATTGACTCTAAATCGGTCAGCTACCCAGCGGTCTTGGACTCTGGATCTTCCTACACGTACCTGTCATCAGCTTTGGCCAATGCCATCTATGCAGGACTCCAAGCAACACCTGACACTTCTACCGGATACTATGTTGCAAAGTGCAGCCAGACAGGCAGTCTTCGATTCCGCTTCAATGGGGCAGCTACTGTTGAAGTGCCATTCACAGAATTTTTCCTGCCTGTACAAGATCGCAATTACCAGCCTGTAACCGACCAAAACGGCGAAGCCTTGTGTGCTCTTAATATTTATGACTTTGAAGCACCTGATAGCAACATACGCCATACGGTTCTTGGTGCCAATTTCTTGCGCAGTGCATATGTTTTATTTGACTTGCACAACATGGAAATTTCTCTTGCCCAAGCCGTCCAGGATCCAGATTGCACCTTGATCGCTGGCCTTCCCGATCCTCAAAGACCGGCCGACCGTTCAAAGCGTGATTCCTTTCTTTCTTCTTCCTGCGCCCCTGCTGATGACTCAATCGTTGCGCCTGCCTTAGCTTCTGGGTCCACTTTACTTGAGTCAGTTGGCGCACGGAATTGAAGGCCTTGACGTTCGTTTTCTTGACCGCATTGCTGTTGGCCTTTTTTTTCGTAAATGGTATATGGTTCTAAAATAACTCTAGATAGGAATAGAAGATAGTCAGATTTTTGCAACACTTACTTGTATCTTTTGTTTTCGTTTCTCTTTTGTTTTTGTTTTTTTTTTTTTTGTTCTTTTGGCCATTAGCTGTCCCAATGTTCATGCGCTGTATGCGTCTACGCCGACTTCGGTTCGGCCATAGAGAGAGCCTCGACACAAGCAAACGCTGTGCCTTGTAAAGGAGCATCCGAAGTACAAATGCGTAGTAGAGGTTAAGGCTACATAAATCACTTGTGTCCACATATCAGTCGAATGCCATAACGCCTCTCTAGCCTGGACTTTGAATGTTGGCAAATGAAGAATTGGAAACCATTGGAGTAGTTTCGGATATCACTACGTATTTGTTAATGAATGTTGTTTGTAGGACTTAGTTACAATACTAGCCAATCTAATTACAACTATCATATAGTGAAACCCTTTCCGAGACCTTGTCCCATAGAGAGCTATACGAGTTCCTTTATCATATTAGCCAGCCACTATATCTAGCCAAGAATTCATTGTCCCGTTTCCGAGAGTTTGATTGTCTTTTTTCGTACCTCTTTTGTAATACATGTCAACTGATAAAAGAGTTTCCCAGTAATGTAAAAAATGAAGATCATCACGCATACTTTTTCCCACAAATAATGCCAGTGTCGCCTTCAAGGTCTTCCTTCATGGTTTCCATATTGAATTCTTTTCCAGAACCAGTTGGCTTCATCCATTTACATCGTCAGTCTGGTGTTCTGATAAACCTAATTTTCGATCACTGGCGCCCACGACGCTCAGACATAAACTTAAAAAAGGTCCTTCTGATTTTTAATTAAGATGGCCTGTCTGTACGGGCCAAGCCATTACTAATGGCTTTTGATCTACTGGAATTAAAACTGGTCGTAAGAATGACTGCAACCTCATCCGCTTGCTTGATCTACAAGACCCCCTGTGGAGCGTCTCTAACGACCCGCGGTTAAATTTGAGTTAACGAAAAATAATTTGTAAGCATTGTTGAAATAATTTATGACCGGTTCGTACTGTGCCTTCCGACAATATATGACCTAATACCATTATTCTTATTATTAATTAGCAGTTTATCAAAAAGGCAAGTGCATGACCTAAATCCACTACATACAGCAGCTCAAAGATTGCCGCCCCATGGCACGGCCGACTCGATAAACCTCTAGCCCTCGATGTTTAGATTAAGAAAAAGAATATCTTAATTTCAACAAATTTGGCAAACGCTCCCGTCTGACGACCCTCCTTGTCACATCCATAGGCACAGACCGGGTGAATGCCCCGTCTGATACAAGATAGATCGAGCGCCCGCTCATCCAAGCACGGTTACTTTTTTTGCCCATAGCAGACACAGTTACATCAGCGAAAGTATTTCAAGCCAACCACTCGATCGCCCACGGCAACGACTTTCATATTGCTTACGCTGACCAGACCTTTGCCGATGGCTTTTGGCGAACAGAGGTAGTCTCGGTTAAGAACTCATTTTCGCTCGACCCATGCTCCGTTGCCATTGCCAACTCTACCTCCGACAACGAGCCTGGCGTGTTTGGCGTTGGCCTGCCGGCTCATGAGATAACCACCAGAAACAACAACCAACCATCACTCGCAATGCATATTCCCTTTATCTTGGCGGCAACAAAACCAATAAAGAGGGCTCCGTAGTCTTCGGAGGCATTGACACATGTAAATACTCTGGTACCCTCACCACTGTGCCCATTGTCAGCCTTGTTGGCTCTTATGACAAACCTCCCGAGAGGCTTGCCATTGAGCTTACCTCATTGGATATCTTTTCGCCACCAGCCCCTCGCAACACCCGCTGACTCAAAGTCGGTTAGCTATCCGGCTGTCTTGGACTCTGGAAGCTCTTACACCTATTTGCCCTCCGTTTTGGCCAGTGCCATCTATGCGAAGCTCCAGGCAACCCCCGGCACTGGCACTATTTCTAAATACCATGTTGTGAACTGCCACCAGACGGGCAGTCTCCAGTTCCGCTTTAATGGCGCGACTGTTAGAGTTCCAGTCACTAAATTTTTGCTGCCTAGGCTCGACCTCAATAACCGGCCTATGACCGACCAAAACGGCCAACCCTTGTGTTTTCTTAATATTTATGACTTTGAACTACTGATCGCAATGCACCAAATGCTGTTTTTGGTGCCAATTTCTTGCGCAGCGCATACGTTTTATTTGACTTGCCTAACATGTAAATTTCTCTTGTCCAAGCGGTCCAGAATCCAGATTGTACTTTGATCGCAGGCCATCCCAATCCTAGCAGATCGGCTGGCAAATCTAAGCGTGATTCCTTCCTTTCCTCCTCCGATGCTGCAGCTGACTCTGGGCGTGCTTTTACTTCAATCAATTAACCCGTGGCATTGAATGCCGCGGTATTCGTTTCCTAATCACACTGCGTTTTTTTGTTTTCTTCTTTAAATGGAATACAGCTCTAGTAGGAATAGAAAATAGTCAGGTCTTTATGCCATGTTTTTTGTTTTGTTTTGTTTTTTTGCCAATAAAGTGTCCAGTCTCTACTTTCTCTATGCAGGCAACATGATGGCCTCTTTGTTTTTTGTTCCGGTATAGATAAACACCACTGAATGCAACTTCTGTCCCGCCAAATACCATCACGTGATGCATCATCGTCGTCGCCGCTAAGGAAAAAAAAAAAAAGAAAAAAAAAATTCCCATCCACTAACCTTGAAACCCTATCCCACCATTGTGTTTATCTGGTTTTTCCCCTGAATTGCCGATATAACTCATATCCCGCAATGTCTACAAAAAAACAGACAAGACCTGGCTCCTCAATAAGTAACACCCCAAGCGAGCCTTCCGGAAGCATCTTGTCTAACAGTGGCGGCACAAGTTCTCCCACTCCAATGTCCGACAGCCGCAAACGCCAATCAAAACGTGATGAAGCTATTCGCAGACGCTTGGAGTCCGAACTCAGCAAACGCAGAAACCAAGTAGGAAGTCACCACACAGCCAATGGAACTAACGGCAATGCTTCTAGCGCCAACTCCAATTCCGCCGGCGGTGCCAGATCAACCAAGCGTCCTCCAGGTTCCGTTCTGGCACTCCGGCCCTCAGCTCCACTAACTATGAGACTGGGCACTTCTATCCACGAAGCGGCCCAATTCATGTCCGCCAAGCGTGAGAACTGCGTGCTGGTCTTGGACGATGAAAACAGCATCTGTGGTATCTTCACAGCTAAAGATCTCGCCTTCAAGATCGTAGCTGCCGGCAGAGACGCTACCTCAATGACCATTGCCGACATCATGACCCCTAGTCCTATCTGCTGCCGCACCGACAGCTCTGCCACTGACGCATTGAACCTGATGGTGCAAAGAGGCTTCCGACACTTGCCTGTGACAGACGAAAACGACGAAATCGCCGGTGTGCTGGACATTACAAAGTGTTTTTACGAGGCCATGGAGAAACTTGAGCGCGCCTATCAGTCGTCTAAGAAACTGACAGATGCGCTTGAGACCGTGCAGAGTGAAATAGGCTTCTCGTCTCAACCGTCCCAGATCATCGCATACATGGAGCAGCTGAAGCAGCGCACTGAGGGCCCTGATCTTGCATCTTTACTTGACGCCAGCGGCAGCGACAACAATAACCACGGCACAGTTCCTATCTTTGTGGACGTGCGTACTAGCGTCGCGGAGGCCGCCAGACTCATGCGCCAGAACAACACCACTGCCGTGCTTGTCACCGACCAGAACGCCATCACCGGTATCTTCACGTCGAAAGACGTCGTCCTGCGAGTTATTGCCGCCGGGATCGACCCGAAGAACTGTTCAGTCGTGCGTGTCATGACCCCCCAGCCTGACTTTGCCCCAAAAACTATGAGCATCCACCAAGCCCTGCGCAAGATGCACGAGGGCCACTATTTAAACCTGCCAGTCATGGGCGACGACAACGAAGTTATCGGCATCGTCGACGTGCTTAAGGTGACTTACGCGACTCTGGAGCAGATCAACTCCATGTCGAGCCCCGACTCGGCCCAGGAGGAAGGACCTGCCTGGAACAGGTTCTGGATGTCGTTTGACGACGCTGACTCTGTGACGTCAATGCCGCTGCATTCCGGACGACGATCAGCAGCTGCCGAGTCAAACGCCGAGTCCCTGCCAATTTCCAAATCTGAGCTCGCCCAGTTCAACCTCGAGCTTGAGCCCAACGACTCTGCCTCGGGACTTGGCAGACGAGACGCCGGCGGTCCCGGCGGTGTCGGCGTCCTCGGCAGCGGTGGCTCAGTAGCCGGATCTATGATGGTTGCTATAATGGATTTCCCGTTCAAGTTCAAGTCTCCCTCTGGACGCGCTCACCGCGTCAACGTGAACCCCGACTCCTGCTCGCTGCTCAAGTTCCGTACCTCTGTGGCAGAGAAGCTGACACCGTCAGAGTTAGAATCGCTTGGCGGGCCTGGCCAGGTGTCTGAAGAGTCTGACAAGCTTGTTGAGTCTGGTTTCGCGGTAAGCTATGTAGACGAAGACGGAGACGCCGTAGCCATCACTACAGTCCAAGACGTCATCGACGCCGTGAATGTCGCTAGACTAAAGGGCCAAGATAGAGGCGACCTCTATGTTCATCATCCCGATGTTCACGTGACTGTCCCCGCAAAGAAAGAAGAAGAGAAAGAGAAGGAGGCTAGTGCTACTGCTGCTCCTGCGAACGCGACTAGTGCATCGTCATCATCATCGTCGAGAAATATCCAGGATGAACTAATCCCTGGTGTACCTAACGATTTGTTGCTTCCAGGTGCAATTGTTACATTGGCCGTTACAATTGTACTTGTGTTTACATTGAGTCGAAGATAGATCGCGATTGATGAACTAATTGGTTGCTTGCTAGATAGATTGATAGATTATTGATAATGCATTAAAATATATATTACAAATACAAAACATACATATTCACCGGTAACTAAGTTAGCCGAACACCTGTTTAACCTTATTCGGCAGTATCAAAGCTTGCCTGTTCGCGGAAAAGTCGCGGTGACGTCCGATTCAGGAAGTCCAATGACCTATGCAACCTAACTAAGCCTCATGTAGGATCACCCCACTATACCCCAGACGCAACTATATATTTAACCTTTATAGGTCTCTTGGCAATTCAACTACTACCAATTGGATTGGATTAACCGACAAATTTGAATTGACCGACCACTTCTGTTGTCTTTGTATTTTTATTATATTTCTTTCCATTTCTTTTCTGTTGCTCTAATTAACACCCTGCATTTTTTTTTTGACCATGCACAGAAAATCTGTTGAGGCACTAGCCCGACTCCGCGGCTACCATTTTGCAGAATCGGTATGGGACCGTGTCCCGTACACTAGAAGAGCTGGCGTTTTGAATGTCCTGTACCAGAACAGGTCGGGCGACCTCAATGCCATACTAACTCTAAGGTCTCCCTTTTTGACGTCTTTCTCGGGCCAAGTGGCCCTGCCCGGCGGTAAAGCCGACACCGCTGAAGAAAGCATATTCGAAGTGGCCCGCCGAGAAGCCGCGGAGGAAATTGGCCTGCCGCTGTCTGACCAGGAGCTCAACGACAAGGGCTACGACTTTGAGTACCTGACCGCGCTGCCGTCGTACCTGTCGCGGAACTTGCTGGTTGTGCGCCCTGTCATTGCACTCTTGTCAGAGAAAGAGGAAAATAACTTCAACTACTACGACGAGAAGTCAGACCTGCCGAGAATTGTCGACTGCTACTGTGACCACACGAAAGACCATGTCAAGGAAGTTCACCACGTATTTTCCGTACCACTTTTGAAGTTCTTGATTGACTCCCCGGGTTGGTACACGGGCAAGATGGTCGACTGGACTGGCCTGACCTGGAACCAGCACTCGTTCCGCGCAATTCGTCGCCAGAAGACGATCGGCGAGCCTGGCTGGCTGTCGATCTGGGGCATGACGGCGAACATTCTAGTTGACACTGCAAGGATTGCCTACGACCAAGAGCCTAAGATGGAGCACCGTCGCAAGGGCCACTACGGCGACGAGGACCTAATTGAGGGACTACTTGACAAGGGCGTGCTCACTGAGCTAATTGATAAAGAAAAAGACCAGAACATTAAGCTTTCGGAAATCTTGGGCGAAGACTCATTCTTGCTAAAGCATCGACTTGCTACATAACAAAAAAAATAATGAATGGAAGCATGTATTTATATATTCTACTACATTCATGCGTCCCTCGCAAATTGCTTTTTCCTTTCTTGGAAAATCGTAACCTTATACCCGGATTACCCCACGTTCCAACAACACGCATATTTATCTAATCTTCTTCCTCGGCACCCGGACACTCACATGCCCCGGTAGCAGTCATCGTCGCCGCCAATGACACTACAAGCCACGATCTCGCGATTAGAAGACTATGTTTCCGACGAAACATCGGCGGTGTTTGCAAACACGCCATACTACAAGCGGGCGGCTGTATGCTTTATTTTGTTCAAAGATGCTCAGGGCGACCTGTCCGTGGTCATGACGGTGAGATCGTCAAAGCTCCGCACGTATCCAGGTCAGGCGGCTCTGCCCGGCGGGCGATGCGACAACGAAGAGGAGAACGCATGGGAAACTGCGCTGCGTGAAGCTCATGAAGAAATTGGCTTCGACCCAGCTCAGTTCCGGCTAAGACGGCTGTGCATGCTGCCCTGCTATCTCAGTAGACACTTCCTAGTCGTCAGACCCTGTGTCTGTTTTGTTGAGCCAAAGGAGGGTAGTGGGACTAATGCGCTGACAATTGAACAGCTGGCGCCCAAAATTAGTGCCTCTGAAGTTCAAGCTGTGTACACTGTGAAACTGGCTCGCTTTTTAGACGGCGACTCGTCTATCTTTGGTGAAGCCATTGACTCGAACTGGGCCGGCCACCGCTGGGTGTACTATGAGTTTGCCGTCAAAAGAGACGACCCAGAGACTCAATGGAAGTATTGTCCGCAGATTGAACCTAACTACCAGGCTAATTTAATCACTGGCCTGACTGCTCACATGGTAGTGGACTGCGCCCGTCTAGCCTACGAGCAAGATCCAAAAGGATTTGTGTTTGTGCCGGAGCTGGGGTATGATGCGGCAGTAGCTGATCATCTCAAGACGCTTAATAGAAGCAGGCAGTGAACATACTACATAAAAATAGATTTTGGCATTTGTTTTTTCGTCGTGTCGTATTTTATTGCGAAAACGTATTTACTGGTGGTCCTACTCATGACTCATCTATGGATGCTATATTTGATTTCCTATTTCTCTAATTTTTTCATTTCTTTGTTCCTTTCTTTTTTTTTTTTTTTTTTTTTTTTGTTTTTCGTCAACCAGACCCACACATCTATTACGTGCACATGATCGGCGTTGACGACATCAATGTATTTCTTTCCTTCCTATTGGTTAGTGGTTCAGCCGTTCGGTTATAGATAATCCCGATAAAGACTTTTTGCTGCACCATTTTCGGATTCCGACGCGGCTTAGCGGTCCTGCCTCGTGCGCGGAAAAAAAAACTCCGCTCTTATCGCTTGCCGTATAATGGACGAGTCATTGGCGGTAGCATACTAACGTCATGACAATACTAACTAGACCAAGTTCAAGGTCAAGATCCTCTCTGAGATCAACTAATGCTAACAACAACAACAATGGCACAACACATCCGGCTCCATCTTTTTGGACTCTGCCGAATAAAGAACAAATTGTGTTTCTAGTAATATGTAGAATTACTGAACCTCTCGCCTACGCCTCCATTTCTCCATATATTTATTACATGGTGCGAGACTTTGGGTACACTGACCCGTCCGAGATTTCCGTGTTTGTCACACTCATTATGACCTCGTTCTCGCTGGGCCAGGCACTCACGGGAGTGTTCTGGGGCAGATTCTCGGATGCTCTGGGCCGCAAGCCTGCGCTGCTGCTGGGCCTAGTGGGAACTGCCATGTCTGTTGTCATCTTCGGAACTTCAACCAGCGTGTTTGTAGCAATGCTGGGACGCTTTCTGTGCGGAGCCCTGAACGGCAATGTCGGCGTAATGCGGACCATGGTAGCTGAGCTGGTCGGCGACAGGAAAGAGTACCAGACAAGAGCTTTCGCTATTCTTCCCATCACTTTCAACGTTGGCACGGTCCTCGGTCCTATGATTGGAGGGCTGCTGGCTGACCCTGTAACAAACTATCCTGGACTGTTTGGATGGTCTAAGCTGCTCAGAGACCATCCCTATCTGCTGCCCAACCTGTTCCCTCTGCCGTTGCTCTTCATTGCGTTCCTGTCGACGGCGCTGTTTATTGAGGAAACTGGCCTGCACTCTGGCGTGCTGTTGCATAAACACAGTGATCCCGGATTGCTGTTGGGCAGAAAAATTAAAAGCTGGTTCCGGACCTCGTTTAATGATGAAGAGGACTCGGCCGCTTATCAAAAGCTGTCTAACGAGGATGAGAGCGGTGAAGAACGCGCGGACGATGACGATGACGATGACGGGTGCATGTTTAGCGACGACGAAGAGGAAGTGATTGATTTACGCGAAGAGCCCGATAAACCAACCCATTCAGCGCCACTACCGTTTCCTTCTCGATCGCCTTCTCCAGAACCTGCTGGGCCGTCGTCACCGCCCACTGATCAACCTGCAGGACCTCCTGCAGATCAGCCAACCCATCATCACACTAGACCAGCAATCAAAGACGTACTAACTCGACCTGTAAAAATAACTCTCGCCGCATATACTATTCTCATGCTGCATTCTCCTACTTTTATGCAATTGTTCCCTCTGTTTTTATCTACTCCGCGCATGGGCAAAGACGAGCACAGATCTCCTATTTTCTTCAACGGCGGCTTAGGTCTCCGAACTTCTGAGATTGGCCTCATCATTTCAATCTTGGGATTCATAGCCGTTGTCTTGCAGCTGGTGGTTTATCCCCGATTGGCGGCATTTTTAGGCGTTGCAAGACTTCACAAGCTGTCCTTGTTGCTATTCGTTCCTGCATATTTCATCATCCCCTTTTTATCCTTCTTACCGGCCCGGCCCGAAGTATTGGCAACTATCGCTGCTATCCCGCCTGCTGTGTTAGTAATGTTTGGCAGAACGTTTGCTATCCCACCTATGATTGTCCTTATAACTAATGCTTCACCATCTCGGGCGGTGTTGGGCACTGTACACGGCCTGACCCATTCCGTAACAAGCATATCGAGAACTGCCGGCCCGTTCATTCTCGGCAACATCTATTCGTTAGGTGTCAAATGGGGAATGATTGGTCTGGCCTGGTGGTTCATGACTGCAATTGTCGTGATCGAACTCTTTGTAGCTGCCTATTTACAAGACTGGGGTGAAGAGGTGCAAACAGCCGGTGCAGTGTAAGTAAGTGGTATTGTAACTAGGTTACAAAAAAACGATTAACGAACATTTACAAACAACATACATATAATGAGTGAATGAAAAAGCGAATACAATCAATGAATCAATGAAATCAATCAACATATATTAAATATGATAGGCATAGTATGCAAAAATTCCTCGCTGTCTTCTAGCCAGCGTGCTCTCACCTCCTGCAATTCCAATTTGTGACACATTAACCTTCCTTGATGCGTACTCAAACGCTGGATGGTCTTCAACTCGCGACGGAAACACTATAGTTGTCTGTGCCTGGTACTGCCCAAGTCGGATTGCCAACGCTGAATGCTTACGTAATCGTTCTTGCGCATACGAAGAAAATGAAAATCCTTTTCGTGGCGGTGGGGTGGCGGGGGAAGTCGTGGTATTGTTATTAGTGGTTGTCGTACTATTTGGCAGCACATTATCAACTGTCTTGGTAAACTGCCGATACAGCCATCCACGTCTCGCCTTGCCAATCTCCAGTCCGAACCCTGGGATCGTGATGCCTTTGATGCGGACAAGCGTGTCTGCACTGAACTCATAGATATCAATATGCGGGTTGGCCCGGAACAGCGAGCCTTCTTGCAGTGTCCACAGTGTCACCTGCGGGTTCCCTGTCAGATCAACGTATTGCAAGTTCTTCATATTTGACAAGAACTTGCAGAGGGTGTCTAGCTGCAGATTTGCGTGGCCCAGCGACAGTCCACGCAGCTGTGTCATCGTCGTCTCAATCGTCGGCAGGTGTCGCTCCTTGACCGGCAGTCCGTAGAGGTTCAGGTATTTCAGAGACGCCGGCAGGTAGCGGAGAATAGTGTCAAAGTCATTGTAGGACAGCGGAGACGGCTTGGTCACTTCGTACATGATATTCAGCCATTCAAGCTGCCGCGTTGACGGGTGCAGCAGCAGGAACTTGAGCAGTCCGTGCGACGTTAGCTTGACGCACTTGGCAAGTGACAGGTGTGTTAGGCGGGCAGTCGGCGGAAGCGACAGTAATGCATCGGGGGTCACTTGCGTGTGTGTAAGGTCTAAATGGGTGATGTGAGTGAGGCGCGGAAGAATCTTCATAAACAGCTCTGCGGTAATTGTGGAGCATCCGTGGAATGATAATTTCTTTAGATTAATGGGCGATAGGTGGAGGTACGACAGCGAGCCACCAGGCGGTGTCAGCTGTACAGGAGCAGTGAAGGGGCCAGTCATGAATTGGGGGTTGTTGTCTTCGTTACTGTCATTAGTGGTGGTCGTCGTAATCGTAATAGGAGGCGGGGCAATGGAAATAGGAGGAGGAGCAATGCTCACAGTTGCGGGAGCAGCGGCGGCGGTGGTCGTCGTAGTACAATTAATGCTGGCAGCCGCGCTCGTAGGAGGAATGATTGTAGCGGTGGTTGGACTGGTGCTGGTAGTCGCAGTAGTAGGAGTAATAATGCTAGCATTTATTGTAGTGGCAGGGGTAGTATTTGTCCTGGTAGTCGCAAAATGGAGGTGATCGTTCTCTTGCTCGTCGCCGTTGCCGCCGTTATTATTATTATTATCGGCAATGCAGAAATGTGACTGTTCGAGAGCTGTGATGAACCCCTGCTTAGATGTCGATCCGCAAAAGTCAACGGCCTCTAACAGCGGCATCTGCAGCAACCGATCCATAATCCGCGAATCCATGTCCATGTCGACGGACTCCGCAACACAAAACTCGTGCAAATTCGGACACAGCTCTAGCGCTCGCAGGATCGTGTGATTCGTGACCATCTGGATCTCCATGTTCATCTTGCCTGTCCTTCCCAACCCCACCGACGTGAACGCACTGAAGTCCAGCGCCCGGACAAGGATTCCGTACCCCGATTGCTCAATTGACTTGCGAAACTTGTCGAAGGTGTGCGGATACGGGAACGCAACCCGCCGATACAGCACTGCTATGCCGACATCGTATATTGCGAAGCAGGTCGGCAGAACCTTGGCCAGCGCCCTTGGTGCTGTCTCCGGTGGATTCAGCAGTGCAACATACTGCAAGATGATTGTGAGGATCTCCGCCGGCAGCGTATTTAAATTGGCCGGCCGTCGCTGCTGCTGCTGTTGCAGCTCTTGTTCTTCTTTCTTTTCGAATGTCGAGGCGATCTGATGCTCGTCTATGTCTGTCAACGCATGCTGGTGGTGATCTAGTGCCGTGTGACCGCTGTCCTCATGGATCAGAGACAAGAAAGCCTTGCTTGTAAAAATAAAGCTGCCCCGCTGGCTTCTGTTCAATGGAGACCCTGGCGTGCTGTTGTGTGTGCTTGCTAATGCCTGCGATGCTGTCAGCGCATCATCTGCAGCGGTTAAATCTGAGTAGTAGGACGACGAGTATCCTCCACCACCACCTCCTCCGTATGAGTTTTTCGCTGAATTCGGCGGACTGTTGCTGTTAGCATTATGACTAGCTGGCCTACCTGGAATCGTTACCGGTACTGACTGTGGAACACTTATTACCGGCATGGCAAAAGAGGGGAGACGGCTGTTGTCAACTCCTCTTTTTAATTGTCGTGTGGAATTTTTACCACTGCGTTAGATTGTTCCCGCGGCGCCGTGCTGTTAGGCGGCACCTCACGCGGAAAAAAAATATATTTGCTTTTTCCCGTCTCTTTTTTCTCCCTTAACCAACCTTGTTTTTTTTTTTTTTTTTTTTTTTTTTTGTTTGGGTTAATTTTATTCTTTCTTTCTTTCATTGTACACATGCATGCGGCATTAATGTGGGGTAATGTTACATTACCACGGAGGATTGGCGGCCAGCGGCAAACGCGAATTCGCTGATCATCTGATATTTTTAAGAACTGTGAAGTACTTGCTGTCTAATAGCCTGTAAACAACGTTCCATGAGTATGATGGAATCGCCGGCCCATGCAATGGCTGATGTTCATGTTGCGTGCAAAACTATCGAATTCAAGAATGATGGCAGTTGCAATTCGATTATCGCTCTTTTTCATCGTCCTGCTTGTCAATTGTCGTCAGTCCCTTCCTTTTCCTATGAAATACATTCAATAATCCAGTTAACGTCTCATGCACGTTGTAAATCCGATTGCCTTGAAGTTGGTGTACATTGTTTTATTGGTTAAGTAAATTAATTTGTGTGGGGTTAGGGTACTACCTTATTTGGGGTTCGCAATGTATTTAGCTGCCGATCCAATTGCTGTTCTCATTATCGTCGACTTTTTCTGAATTAGATTTTAAAAACATGAGATCAATTCTTTTTTTGTCTGTTTTTCTTTTTCCTTTTCGTATTTAGCGGCTTACATAGTAGTTCTGAGCCTGATTTGACTAAACAAATAGTTATAAGCATGAGAAATAATAATATGCGTGCAGGTATAGGTAAATGTATATATGGATACTGATATTCACGCCGATTCTCCCCAGATAATGACAATAGCTGCCCTACCTGATGAACTCTGGTCAACTATTTTCCCTGCGTTTAGTCCATATGAATTATTGTTAGTCGACGAGTCTGTATTTCATGGAAGCCAATCTGTCAAAAGGTACTTGTGCCAAAAATCATAGAATCGACAGGTATCAATAACGATAATGTAAAATATGACAAGGAATCGATCTTGGCTATGTATTACAAAATCATCCAATTTTATTAATATTTCTTTTTCGTGAGCTTTGCACAAGTTGTTCCAGGGAATACATGGACGACAACAAAGAAAAGGACCGGGCGACAGGCCACCTTTTAACCAAATCTAGTAACAATATAATTTTAATATCTAAGGCATCGTTTCAGGAAGCTTTAGATTTTTATGATCCTTTTGGCTTGGGCACCACTGATTCCGACGAGGTTACTATTATTAAAAGTCGCACCGTCGAGAAAACGACGAAAATAGTAGCCGCCAGAATGATTGAACAAAAATCTTCATATGACTGTTAGGGGTATCCGCCTGGTATTGTGCATCAATACATTTAAACGGGGCATTCTCGAAGACCGGTCAGACATTAGCGGAAATTGGCCCATATTAAGACAATCTGAAATTCCCATAAGAGAATGATTGTGATGTTTTTGTTTGTGTTATTTACTGCGACCTTCGAAATTTTTATCTTGGTTCCGAGATGATTGGGCGAAAGTTTCGTTTTTTATATATATGACATGAACCTGAAAAGGTTTCACTTTTTAAATTAAATTAAATTAAATTATTTATAGGTCATACAATCACATAGTGCAAAAGACCGGGATAAGTATTCGTAATGGGGTAGGTTGTGATAAAGTGACTAAAAGTCATCGCCCCCTGCCAACAGGTAGTGCAATCAAAAAACCCAGTGGGAAAAAGCACTAGACGATGTAGTGATGTGGTCCAGAGTGTGTTGGTGAGATTAAAGTAATAAAGTAGATCTACGATTTGACGTTAAACTCTTCTCCGAAAAAGAAATCCAAGTACCAGCCAAGCAAGATATTCAAGTGTTTTTTTTTTTTTTTTTTTGTTTACGTCACGCTAGTAACATGTCTCAACTGAGTCTAAACATGATCAGAGCACGTCTTCTTGTTTTGCTATTGCCTTGTAGAAAATAACCTTTTTAAATTTCTGGACAACGTGCAACAGAAAGGAAAACTGAATGCAGGCTTTTTTCTGTTGTGAGTGTTCATATTTTGCAAATATTAAGATTGTAGAAGACAAGAGTGCCATCAACTCACATTTTACATTTTACAAACTCGTCATGCACTGACATTTGGGTTGAGATTTGATACAACTTAATGCACATTGCCTACTTTGGTCTCAAGACGGTGTCAATAGGTTTCAACTCACTATTGCCCGTACGAAAATACTCTACTATCTTTTATGGCTTATTTAGAGCCCTAACCAATGCCACATTTGCCTTTTGGCATTCGTCGGATTATTCTTTCAATTGTGCCAATTTCACGCGGCTTGCCAGACCTCTCTATGCAGACGGAATACATACTCATAAAACGGTTCACAACTGCACCGACGTCGGTTAAAAACATAACAGTCAGATAAATTTTAAATTTATATTAGGACATTACTCTATCTTGTTGAAACTTCTTTTGGCCGATTTCTGGATTATTCATAGCGACAACGGTATCTCTGCGCCTTGATAGGATATGGCAAGGCAAGTTTGGAATACAGAGCGCAAACCAAAGAATTACAAAACAGCGAGGGCCGCTAGACCTCTAGTTCAAGTTGTCATGGTTAAAACCCCTAGATCAACCACATGTTACTCTCACTTTTGAAAGTCGAATAGAAGTTTCAACAAGTTATTTTCTTCATTTATTTTGGATTAGTTTTTTATAGGTTTTTTTCTCTTTTTAGCGCAAGTTCCTTATTAACAGCCTTTCGTATGGCGGTTGTTCTAATATGTTCTTCTTCATCCAAAACGACCTGGGGCTTTAAGGAAATCCAATAATCCTCCAGTTCCCATAACCCATGGCGATCCAGCATTATTTATTCCGTCTGTTTGATTTTTGCCTCTTCTTCGAGTTCTCCCTCCTTATAGAACATTATGGCGTTTTCAAGACTGAGAATTAGTCCATGTTCTGAATTCCATTTCTTCATCAGGTATGCAAGTGTTTGTAGCGCGTCTTCAGACTTTTCATCACATGGACGTACATATTTAATTACTAATATTGTTTTATTGGTCGGTGAAGTTTCAAGATCGTCAAGCACAACTGCAATGGATCCGATATCTGGGCCATACGGCCTATAAAAGCGCTTTATCTCGCATTTTGCAAAAAAGACGTAACGAACTTTTGAGGTCATATCGTCTGGATTAACAGTTCCACCATCTTGTTCTCTGGACAGCGTTTGCGTATATAGCCAATCTTTAATGACCCACGCAGGGTGCTGAAACAGAGGGAAGAGTGGCGGAGTTTGATGGGTACGCAACCTTCTTTTCCTTTGATCTTCACATTCCTTAAAATAATTTTTTTCTTTATCCAACGGACACTGAGGCTTTATAAGGCAACAATAATCAATTAATAGAGCTAAGCCATTGCCATCAATTTTAGCAATTTCGCTGATTTCCTTAATTTCATCCATTTCTCTATGGAAAATAATTCCTTTATCGTAATTGAGAATAAATCCATGCTCTGAGCCGTAATCATTCATCAGCTTTGATACCGCTTCCAAAGTTTCCGCTGACCTTTCCTCACCAGGAGCTGCACATTGGACAACTAATGGAGTTATTTCTAGGCCATCGTTATCTTCGGTAATCACGGCTATGGAGTTGACATTTCGTCCTTCTGGAACGACAATATTATCCAAAGTGTTCCCACTGCCAAATAAAGCAATATCTTCAAATCTGCACGCCACTGGGAAAAGGCACATAAACACGTTGCGAATGCCTTTGGGCAAGAGATTTTTGAAATTTTTCAACTCGTATGTCTCGCGCTCTAAACGCCACATGCAAATCGCCTGAACTTGTAGATTGCGCGCCATTCTTGCTTTTCGCATGTTAAGACTGCCCACGAAGAAAAAGAAAGTAGTCCTCAGTCCTACACTGGAGAGCCTTCCTTAATTCTAACCCCCAGCGGCGTCCAAGAAAATGTTTTGAACCTCAAATCTAACTTTTTGAAATTAAGCTTTCCATAAGATAATGCTTGCCTAATTGGCGAATGCCCTCTATTACTTGACAAATATGCCAATAATGCTTCAACCTAACTTTGCTAGAAGAAAGTTAGAAGGTTTAACGGACATACATCACCATGCTCTTATATTAACTTACGGTTTGGTGTGAACCATTCTTTCCATGTTTGCCTTGCACGACTTTTATACTGCTCGATGTATGTGCCGTGTGGGGACCAATCTGTGAGAAGCTTTTCATCAAAAAGGTTCAAGGCATGGTAGCTATTAAGAGAGATGATGACGGCTACTTCGGCGATACAAAAATTGAGTTTACAAAACTACTCATTGCTACTCAAATTCCCATTTGTCACGGCTCATTCTCCAGATAGATCCACAGATGGCCCTTATTTCTGTATTATCCTTTTAAAACATGGCCAATTGGTTTTGACCCATAAGGAAATGTGGCCACGAGCTTCTGGGCCATCTGGTTCCCGCTATTTTAACTAGACTGTTCTAGCTAACGAGTGCCCGGGATTGGAATTTGCGCATTTGCGCACAGGGTGCTGGTGGCCAAGCTTACAAAATCTAACAGTACAGCGGTATCTATAGTTGTATTTGAACGAGGCCAGTTTAAAGAAGGTTTGAGTGTTTTCGGAACTGACCCATGTTGAAGCAAATCCAAGTTCCTATGCCCAAACAACAATATAGCTGCCCAATAATCTCCAAGATTGCCAGTGATCTCCATACTTTTCAGTTTTCTGTCCATCTGGTCTGTTCCATATCATATCTGACACAAGCATAAAGAAGATTTTGGTGGTTAATAATTTAGACACCCGCGTCACTTATCTGCATGTGTCCTATGCTTTTATATTGTGGCATCGTCGAGACAGACTCCGATTCTATGCTTTGGGAAAGCCCTCATTGATGCCAAACTACAAGAGCATTGATAGCTATTGGTTGGTAACTTATTGGCAATATCTTATTGAAATTTCATCAATTTGGACTTTAAAAAAATGCTGAATGGGTTCCACCCGCTTCCAGATTGGTTGACGTTTTTTGAAAATGAAAGGGTTCAATCTGCAAGCTCAATGGTATCCCCGGTCCACCGTTTAACCAGTATCATAGAAAATGCATTGGCAGAGCAGCGTAAAGTATCCTTTGTTGCCCTGTCCTTCTACTGACCATAGTGACATTATAATCATCAGACAAACCTTGCCGTTAGCACGAACAACGCAATATGTGTCCTCTTCTTTCTTAGGTAGTTTCCCATTACCAGTACGATTGAAACCCGTATGCTTCTACCGCGGACACTTTGTTCGGGAAGGGAGGCCGTACATGTGTTACATGCACTGGGATGCGAAAATGGTCCAAGATGGATTTGTGGCCGTGGATATATCTAAGGAAGGGTTGAAATCCATTTTGTCTGAACATCGAGCACGCCAACATAAAACTGGAGTTGGCCATGTAAGAGCACTCTTAATGTATTCCATCGATGGCCGTCTTATGTACCTAACAAAGGGCGAAGTCACTGGTTTTTAGTGAATAAACAATTTACAAAAGGTTCTGCCTGTAGCTTTCTTTGCCTCGCAGTATTTACAATTTAGGAAACTTTTTTTTGACAACCTATTCTTTTATTTTAGCTATGCTAGATGGTTATGTTTTTTTTTTTTTTTTTTTTTTTTTTTTTCGTGATGTTGTT
>JAKTVX010000066.1:0-67234 GCA_030581755.1 Crinitomyces ghanaensis
TATGAATTAGTAGTATTATTAAAAAAAAAAAAAAAAAAAAAAAAAAAAAGTCTTTTCTAAAAATTAGGTTGTCATTAACGTTATATCCTTTTTATGACGGTTAAAGAAATAAATAGAAGTGCAAAACATGTTTTCACATACCCACACATGTACACAGGTGCTTGCGACATTACTCGATTGCTCGGACCAAACCCCAAGCCGCTGCTGCTGCAACACCTCCAGTTAACATCATCTTTACACCATTCAATAGTATAAGCTTCTTGTCAATACCTCCACCCATGGCACCAACAGTCTTGAAACATCCAAATAAGAACAGAGTTACCGCCATAACAATGACCGAGATGTATAATCCAGTAATAACTTTGTCAGCAAAGAAATATGGGATTAAAGGAATAAATCCTCCGAAGAAGTATGCCAGACCAATTGTCAAGGCAGAAGTGAATTCTCTATCGGAAGCCGGTTCTTCCAGTCCTCTTGAATACCGAACAATGAATTTTGCAGTGTCGTCCGGTGATTTTTCCAACTCATTAATGAAGCTCTTCATGGTCTCGGGGGTGATTGTACTATATTCTGCTAATACTTCTTGAATAGCTTGTGTTGATGAAGAAGGATCAACGTCCAGGTTTTTTCGTTCATTATCTAATGAAAATGCAAAGAAATCTTTTTCACTTCTAGCAGCAAGATAACCACCCAATCCCATTGAAATAGCTCCAGATACCAATTCTGCTAAACCACCAGTAATTACTAGTTTTGAATCTCCCAATGATGACAATCCAGCTGTCAGCGCAAAGGGAACTGTCAATCCATCTGATAAGCCAATAATCATATCAGACATAAACCGTGGACTCTCAAAGGTCTCCCGTAGCGTTGAGGTGTTTGATGATGCTCGCGATACTGTATCCATATTGCCATCATCATTGATGCTATTGTATGATGCATTAGTAGGTAGTAGTGCCTTGCGGTCTGGTCGGTTGGATCCGAATAATAAATTCTTGATTGCTACAAGAACCATTTTTTATTGCTTTATCTTTTCTTTACGATAATAATAAGCTGATTCCCGAAATATGTATGATCGCGGATACACGTCACTCTGTCTCCTTTGTTGATTAAAAATAAAGAGACCAGGCGTGTCTTTGTCTAGCAACTTGTTCCCAGTGTGCCTTTGTTGTCTTTTTAATTAAGTTCTTTCTTGTCACGAGTATTTATTAAAGCCGATCAATTTATTTCAATTTCGCTGAAACGTTTCGATAACTTTTTAGGCTTTTATTGTTAATTTTCCAATTATTCAAATTATGTGGTTGCCATGGCTGGACTTTATACATTCTCGATTGATAAGCTATGCAAGTCTTCGCAAGGTTAGGGTCTGGCTTGCTTGCATATGCATTGTCAGCAGAATTCCTTAGACTCTTATTGGCTAAGCTGACTAAAAGCAATCAAACGGCTTAAAGTTGAGATTGAATGGCCATGCCCAATTGAGGATTAGTTATTTCAGCCAAGCTATTTGATCTAGATTTTAACTCAAAATGAATCAGTCTGGGCCTTCCCACTTGACAAGGGAAGCTTATATCCCATTTAATGATGCAGGAGGAAAAATAGGATAAAATGAGCAATAATATAGAGCGAAAAAAAGTAAATAAAGGAAGACAAGCATCAAATCAAGGTCTTAGCCATGCAACTTTTTCAACGCGTTACGTTTTGCTTGGCGTTGGAATGTACATAGCTCCTGATTTGAGTATTGCCGCTTGTTCTTCAATACTTTATTGTCATTAAACGAGCCAGGGAAAAAAGCGAACAAATCACAAAAAAGAAGCCATTTTTTTTTGTCTTGTTTATTCAATTCTATTTCCATTCAAGTAAACTTGATCCAATCATTTAAGCCTAACTGACAATATCCACATCGACACCCGTGTATCAATGGCTACTTTACCGAAGACAATAAATAGACAGCCCATCCCGATTTGGAAACTGTACTCTATATACCCAACCCCCTGAATTTCCAGGGTCCTGCTACACTCTTTATGGATACCATATAATCCCTTAAAATTGCCGATGCCTCTTTCTTTGCTTTTTTTGATTTTAATTTTCTGGGGTTTCTTTAATACTTTCTTTAAACATCCGTTACATTGTCACAGTCGCCTAAATAAGAAAAAATTAAGAATTTGACGAACTCTTTATTCAATACTACTTTATTTTGTTTATCAAAAAATAGAAAATCACTACTTGGCTTTAGACTTCTCCATTTCTTTAATTTCGGATTCAGGAAGTCGCTCAATCCATGGAATTAGCCAACCCCAAACAAACTTGTACTCATGTTCTCTATGGGTTAGAAACAACTGAAGATATTCCAAATAGACAACATAGTAATAAACTCCAGTTCCTGTCAAAAGATGCCACCAGGCATGACCCTCTAATAAGAACCCATATGGCATTCCGACACTTCTGCGCAACGATCTCCAAGTCTCGCAAAAGTGGATATCAAGATTCCACAGCGCATATCCTGTAAGGAAGCTTCCGACTCCAATGATTAAACATTGCCATAAATGTTGTTGCGCTTTTTCATCATAAACATGCTGCGCGCTTAAGCTTACGCTCTTATAGATAATTAGAAGATTTAAAGCTCCATATGCGACCTGATGAATCGTTGGATTCTTGTAATGTAGATAGATAGCAGTTAACGTAGCAGCTGCTAAGAAGATTTGAACACCAATTTTGATTGACGTAGCCCGGGACTTTCCAAACGAAAATACCGTCCAATATGGCACGCACGTGGCATAGATCATTGGCAGCTCGTCTAACAGCTGGTACTCATACAGTAATGTCATATGAAACATCCAAGAACCAACTCCAACTGTAATAAATCCCAATGCCACAATGAAGAATCGAAAATCGTGCTTTTCTCTCAACACATTCACCAATGCAAATGTAGCTAACGACACAAATCCTGCGTTGGTAAATGTGTTCATGGCTTCCGCAACATATGGTGACACTACATAATTCTCCTCACACCAATCAATGGTCGATGTTTGAATGCCCCAGTACCCGCTTTCAGGCGCAGGCGGATATGGCACAGCAAACGGTAACATTATTATATAGACTTTGGAATATTTTCTAAGACCCTCTAGTTGGGATTAACTGATATCGCTACTGCTTAACTGAATGTGTGTATGTGTATAATAGGTGCGAATATGTGTATGTGCCGTGTATCAATGTGTGTGTGTGTGTTAGTATGTAACGGCGTCGGTAAGTTCGGTTAGTCTTGTTAACTTTGTTTTGCTAACACCTTGACCCAATCGGTAACATTTATGCAGCCATGTCCACTTCTGCAAGGGTCGCTGCTAGCCATCACAGTGTGAGACATGCTTACATTGGCAAATAAATGACATACATATTTTATCATGTGGCTGGCAACTTGCCTGATTACACAGATTAAAAAAATAAAAAAAAAAAAATTAAAAAAGGCGAAAAAAAATTGAAACTCAAAAAAACCGATGGGAAAAACCCATTAAAATTTTTAAAAAAAAAATTTTAAAGAAAGATAAGCAAAACAGATAAAGATAGGACGGAATTATTTTTTTCTTTTGCTTTCTTTTTGTCCATGTATCAGACGCTATGCGTGTTGCGGTACACCGTGCGTGTGATAGTGCCGAGAGGCTACCGTTCCATTTCGGGAAATAATCTATCAGCTATCCATCCACTCATTGAATCGCGCATTTTTCTCATGATTCTCTGTTCGTTAGCCATGCCTGACTCGCATATTTTAAACTAGTAAGAAAAAGAAACAACCTTCGCTTGCAATATATTCAATTTTAGCTAATAGCATTTTCCCTGTAAAACTCGTTGGTTGCTTTCTTTTATTGCTTTCTTTTAAGTAAATAATTGATTTGCACATAAAACAGAACAAATCCTTTTAGGGCGCAGAGCTAAGAATAAGGTCGACTGCTTGCTTTATGCATTGCATGATGACACGTGGGGTGCATGCGGCTCTAAATTCTGTTAATAGAAACAAAAGAACGGAGAACGGCCTTCCTTTGTTCGCCCGATTTTGCGGCTTTTTACTGGTGCTAATTTTCATAGATAAGTTTTCCTTTCCTTTCTGGACAGACTGTAAAAAGTTCCATAGTAACCTGTATCGATAACGACGCGGCGCTTGCCTTAGCATATATTGTAATCGCTGGAATGACTTTCTCATATTAATAGATCATGTTACAGTTACTCTCTTACATCAACCTCAGCAATGAATTTTTGTTAATTGGCTGTCAGTAGCCATGCCGAAGAAGGTATGCTGACGATAGCATATTTTACTGCAATAAAATATTAGCTATTTAATTAAAACTCTGCAAATTATCTTTAGTTGGCGAGCAAACGGATAATTCTGGATAGGACTTGCCCATCTACTGAATTGACCTCATTATTTCTTAGCTAACCCAAAATAATTGAAATGATAGTTCTGCAATAAAAAAAAACAAATGCGATGTCACATCCAAGTCAAATTTACCCGTTATATATTTATTGATATGGACAGCACCCCAAACGCTCTAACTTGTTCGTCCTTTCAACTTTATGAGCGCAACAGGTCAATAAAAATGGATAGAACATCGATAAATGGATTTCCAAATGAAATGATAATAATATGCCGTTTTGTTGAGTGAAACATAGGCTTGTTTTTATATTTCCTAACTCGACAGGTATTGCCTCGCATAACTCGTGTAACCCTCCCTAGGCCCGCCCCGTGTATCCCCCTGACATTACTCGATTTTGTCGCATAATGACTAAGCATACAAATACGGTTTTGGTGGTTGTAAACAAACCATCGAGTAAAAAAACAACACCTCGTCTCAATCGTTATCACTGACCCACACTCGGCTAACCTTTGATAGAACGACCACCACATTAAGCAATGAGAGAAATTGTAAGTTCAATTAAACTAACATCATGGCGTGCGCTGATTGATTTTTTAACACCCACCCAGTTGTTTGTATTCCCGCTTCCCCTTTCCAATTTTCCCCCCTGTGTGTGGAACCTTTAGGGGGGTCGAAACCAGCCATCGTGGGAAAACTTCAATCAAAGATTCAAAACAAATAACGCGTCCCATTTTTAAATCAGCCTTGCTAACCAGATTCATTTATCCGCTGGTCAATGCGGTAACCAAATTGTAAGTAGTTATTGCCGTTTTGTTTTTCGCTTACTTGCTGTTGGCCGTCTAGTTTTTCTAACAAGGGTGCCGCCTTTTGGCAAACCATTTCTGGTGAACATGGAATTGACAACGATGGAAGCTTCCATGGCGAAAGTGACCTTCAAGCTGAAAGATTGAGTGTCTATTATAACGAGGCTGCGACCGGCAAATGGGTGCCTCGTGCAGTTCTTGTAGATTTGGAGCCCGGCACTATGGATGCCGTTCGAAGTGGACCTTTTGGCAATTTGTTCCGTCCTGATAACTTTGTCTTTGGCCAATCTGGTGCAGGAAACAACTGGGCAAAAGGTCACTATACTGAAGGTGCTGAACTTGTTGACCAAGTGTTGGATGTAGTCCGTCGTGAAGCTGAAGGATGCGATTCTCTTCAAGGTTTCCAGATCGCTCACTCTCTTGGCGGAGGTACTGGATCAGGTATGGGAACTTTGTTAATCTCTAAAATTAAGGAAGAATTCCCCGATAGAATGTTGGCTACTTTTTCTGTCGTTCCTTCACCAAAAGTCTCAGACACCGTGGTCGAGCCCTACAACGCTACACTATCAATCAATGAGCTTCTTAACTATGCCGACGAAACTTTCTGCATTGACAACGAAGCTCTTTATGATATCTGCCAACGCACGTTGAAGTTGCCTCAGCCTTCCCACGGCGATTTGAACCATTTGGTCAGTGCTGTAATGAGTGGTGTGACTACCTGTTTACGATATCCTGGTCAACTTAACTCGGACCTTCGTAAGCTTGCAGTCAACTTGGTTCCTTTCCCTCGTTTACATTTCTTTACTGTCGGATTTGCTCCGCTTACTGCAATCAATTCAAGAAGTTTCCGATCTCTTACCGTTCCTGAACTTACTCAACAAATGTTTGACGCCAAGAATATGATGGCTGCTTCTGATCCTCGTCATGGAAGATATCTCACAGTTGCAGCTTTCTTCAGAGGTAAAGTTTCTATTAAGGAAGTTGAGGATCAAATGAGAGCTGTCCAAGAGCGTAACTCCTCTTATTTTGTTGAATGGATTCCCAATAATGTTCAAACTGCCATTTGCTCTATTCCTCCTAAGGGTCTCAAAATGTCTGCTACTTTTGTTGCAAACACCACTTCTATTCAGGAGCTTTTCAAGCGTGTTGGCGATCAATTCGCGGCCATGTTCCATCGTAAGGCTTTCTTGCATTGGTATATTAATGAAGGTATGGACGAAATCGAATTTACTGAAGCTGAGTCTAACATGAATGACTTGGTCAACGAATACCAGCAATACCAAAACGCTTCGGCCTATGATGATGAAGATGTCGATTATGAAGAGGGAGATGTTGACCAGCCCATTGGCGATGAAATGCAATTGGAATAGATCTATAATTAGTAATAACAAGGGCTTATTTTTTCTCTTTTCTTTTTGGTATATTATTACTACAGTTAGTTGGTTAATTTTGAATTAGTTCTCTTCGCACAGTCTGTTTCCCTGATCAACTGACTTTTCTCCTTTTGTTTGGTTTTTTTATCTTGCTGTTCTTATCTATTACTTTGCATAATTCAACCCGTATGCCAGCCCTGATCAGTCGGTCGATGTATACTTTCTGATTAGCTGATAACGTGTCATTCTCTGATTTGACCTCGGCGAACATGCACTTTCCATTTTCTGAATTCCATAACACTAAATCTGGCCCACCGCTCTTATAACTTCGATAATCTTTAGCCAATGCCTGGCAGATACTTTCCAGCGCCCTTGTGCCTAATCCCTTTGCAATATCGATTAAATTTTGCTGACCGAAGTTCCATCGTACTCCAGTACACATGGTTTTGTTTATTCCATGGGATTTGTAAATACGCCGGATTTGATTTATAGAGAATCCAATATCCTTCTTAATTTCCATTAAGCGTTCATCAACTTTCTCTCGCCGCTGGTCATAGAACTCGCCGCTTACAAAAAGGTCTATCGGGTGCGGTTGATATCTATGATAAAACTTATTTTGAATGTCACCTGCAAAAATGATGTCCCAAAATAACAAACCGAAAAGTGTTGTAAATATTGAGGTTTCAGCATGGCTACCTTTCCACCCCAGTTTTTTGTAATGCGCAAGAGCAAGGAATTCCACTGAGGTAGCAGAGGGGACGTTATTGCCATTAATACTCCCCATCTTTGTTGACGTGATGGTGACTTCGCCGTCGACATTTATTTCATCATCAACGTCTGTATCACTTCTCGTTTCTTCTTCATCCTCCTCCTCGTCTATAATCACGACTTCCTGTTGTTTTAATTCGACTACTTCATCCACTACCTCCACCCACTGTGTTCTTTCTCCAAGTTTCCCTTGTCCTGTGCGAGTACCATGGACCTCTACTTCGACTGCCGCTTTGATATTTCTAATTCTCTCCTGCACAGGCAGTACGATCTCGTCGGCAAAGGGCAGCTTGTACGTCTTGTAATATGCGTACAATTTAATTGCCTTTGGCAACCAGTCAAACGCCAATATATCGTTGAATCCAGGATCGGTCACTGTAATAAGACATGTATTAAAACAATCTTCAAGGTATTGGTAGTTCTGTTTCCTTTTCTGCTCCCTCTCTCTAGCACTAGTCTTATCTTTCTTTTGAAGTTCTTTCTGCCGTTGGGCAAATATGTTGAGCTGCAGTTGCAGTTTACGTATGAGTGCTTCGGTTCGCTTTTCCGGACAATACAACTCCTGGTTTAGAAAAAGATCCAAGTATCCGTATTTTTCGCTTTGGTCCTTGACGTGTTCTGCTAGAGTAAACAACGCCCGAAAATACACCCAGTTCGCTGTGTACCTTCTGAGGCTTAGTTGCAAGCTCATTGTATTAGTCTTAAAGTTTTGGTCCTCCATTTGCGCAACGGCAAAATCAATATGTTCAAGAATATTATTCTTGATTTCTGTCCGCTTGGCTTCATTCCATGATGGCCATCGTTCGAGATCAGCAAGTCTTGTGGCCTCAATGTAGCCATCCAAAGATTTCCGATCAGCAAATAGGCGTTCTGATGAATAGCTAGTAAGAATATTGGTGTGAATGTCAGCAGGATCACTACTAGCAGAAATAGAAATAAAACCCGAAGTAGAGGCAGAAGTGGTTGAAGAGACAGAAATAGACGTATGCGCAGATGTGCTAGAACTACTTTTAATATCAATTCTCCTAGTATTAGTGAAAGCGGTCGAACCTCGTGCCCCCAACTGTTTCATGATATCATCTTTGGTGACATGACATGCCGCCAATGTGCATCCCATCATAGAATTGAATATTTCTGTATGGTTAAGTGTAATTATATGACCAAATAGCTCATTTAGCTTGATGTTGATCAGTTGCCCATTTGTCTGCGGATTTTCAGCAACCGAGTTGGATATAGTTTGTTGGCATGCAAAATTCAAGATGGTCTCGATAATTTGCCACTTAACTGGCCTTTTGTCCGTACTAGTATTCTTGCCATCAATTGCGTCAACGAGACCAGTGACCGTCTGGCCATTGTGCCGTCTTATCCGTAGATCCAACTGGCGGGATAGTTCGTTCAGTTGCTCGACCGTCAGACAATTAATAATGGTGCCCAATGGAGCGCCAAAGTGCGACTTGGCTAATCCAGATGCAATAAGCTCATCCACTATTTCACGAACTCGCGTAGGGTCAGCTTGATAATGTGCGTATTGAGATTCAGTCCACCAGCGCAGCTTGCGAAAGAACAGCCGTACATACAAGTTTTGAGCTTGGGGATTCAACGCTTTGAATTGATTTACCACATTGATTTCATGGCTAGTGAATAGTCTCCCGTCATGATGGATGGCAGTATCTACGAGTTCATTGAACAATGAGAGGTAGATATTCATAAGAAGATCAAAAAGGCAACAGCGTTAAAAAAAATTCAGCCAACAACGAGAAGAATAATAAAAAAGAAAGAGAGAATAAGAGAAAAAAAAAAGAGGGGTGAGCGCAAACGGCTGAGTTGTGGTTCTTTTCGTTTGTTAGCTCTTTTCTCGGCTAGATCCAAGTCGTTAGCGGCTCACTAAATTAATTTTTAAAACCAACCTTATCTATTTTATCTTCTACATTCCCAGTCCTAACAACCTCAACTATTTGATCAACTGCAGTAAAGTGCATACACAGGTTTATTGTTTGCTTACGCCAAAAAATAAAGACAATAACCGGTAAAACAATATAGCACCCAACCAGAAGAACTGCATCCGCATCATCTACCCAATGACTCTCTCAGACCCACCATACGTACAAACCCCACTGATCCAATCAGTGTACCTATCAGACACGGCTCAGTGTAACGTGATGCTAAAACTAGAAAACACTCAACCTAGTGGATCCTTTAAGAGTCGAGGCCTATCTACACTTGTCGCCAGATCACTAGCCAAATGCGCCAATCCAGATAAAGTTCAATTTTTCAGCTCCTCCGGAGGCAATGCTGGTTTAGCGGCAGCATATGCCGCTAAATATTATAACCGAAAATGCACAGTCGTTGTCCCAAAAACTACCAAGCCGGCCATGATCAAGCGACTGCAAAAATCAAAAGCTAACACTATTGTTCACGGAGATCATTGGGCCGAGGCGGACGCATATCTTCGAGAACAACTAATCCCGTCACTAGCCAAGGACATTGAGCCTGTGTACTGTCATCCATTTGATGGTGAGGACATTTGGCAGGGGCATTCCACGTTAGTGGACGAGCTGGTTACACAGATGCCACGCAAACCCAGCGCGATAGTGTTAGCCGTGGGCGGCGGCGGCCTGTACAATGGCGTCGTGATGGGACTGCAACGCAATAACTGGACAGATGTCCCAGTGATTACTGTCGAGACCGAGGGAGCGGCCAGCTTCTACCAGAGTATAAAGCAGGGCAGACAAGTAATTTTAGACAAGATTGACACTGTTGCGTCGTCATTAGGTGCCACATTTGTGACGCCTGAGTCATTACGACTAGCAGCGATCCAGCCAACAATTCCTGTGACTGTGACAGATTCAGAAGCAATCTCCGCTTGTGTGAGCTTTGCGGATGATCACAAGTTTATAATAGAGCCTGCATGTGGGGCCGCCTTGGCTGTGGGGTACGGAGATAAACTTCGGCAGTTGGGATTTCAGCCAGATGCCAACGTTGTGATCATTGTCTGTGGTGGCACCTCCACGTCAGTTAATGATCTTGACAATTATGCCAATTATCATATTGGTAACACCTTGATCAGCCAGGCATATTAGGCAGTAGATTACTAAATAGAAATCTTTTTTGTATCCACTTTAAGTTTCTCTGCTATTACGTACTGTACGTGACTGCATATGCAAACGGTCACGCACATCTTTATGCAACTCAGGCGCCCCGATCTAACGGACTAGCGCGATGACGTAATTTCATAAACCGTTAAATTAGCGTCAATCTGGGACTAACTGCCAAATCAGCATATTGAATGTCTCGGGTCTCATCGCCCTCAAATGTGGAGCGTACAATTAACTTTAATTTTTTTATCGGGAGGCATCCCATCGGCTTCGGTCCAGCGCGTGCGGCTGTTCTATGACAGTTTACGGAAAACGCCTATGAGTCAAAGTCAAAGTCAAAAATTGTTATCATCCGCAAATAGGCTAACTAAAGTGTATCAGGGAAACTAGCCTATTTTCAGTGAATGATTAAATTGACAGAAGCCTAGTTTACATTTAATTACGCTCAATCATTTTTTTACGTACCCTTCTTTTTTTTTGTTTTTGGCTATTCAGTTATTTTTCAAAATAAAAAATTGCAGTGTGTTCCGATTCCGCGAATTTTGTTGGTAATTTACTGCTTCCCCAAATTCCGGCATGGTGAACCGGCGGGGTCGGAGTAAAGAAAAACAGAAATTTTCAAAAAAAAGAAATGCTATCAAGTCTTGACAAATACTTTGTTCAGTGTCAAAGATAACTTTTCTATCTTTCCGGATGGTGTAATTCCGGAAAATTTACGCCCTCAGGCTTCTATTACAACTGTATCATAACCTCGAATAGGATTAATTTTGTGGGGAAACGGACTAAAAAAGCAATTTATAGGACAGATTAAGGCTAGGGTTCCTCGGCGGGCACGACATGCCGAGGCGGATCCGGACTCGGCACAGGGGCCCCTGTGACTAATCTTTAGGTGAGAAAACTAGCAGAGCGACAAGATTTTTGGCAAACTCAAGAGCCGGTTATGCCTACTTTTATACCGAAAAAATGATATCCTTGTCCTTGGGTAGCCAAACGACTTTCCGTCACATGAAACTGAGAAAAAAAAAACAGCAAAAACTCCGACCGATGGGAGAGTCGGATCCGACGATAATTAATCATCCAATAAGGTTGGGGTAAGGTCCGAGGTTAGGAGGCTCCATTTGGCCGTGGGGATATAAAGTTATCAGACTATATAAAAGACGACAAGGACGAGGATTGCATCCAGGTGAAACTATTGCAAAAATGGCCCGCGGTGATAGCAAAAGAGGAAAGAACCCAGTCGTTGACTTTATTGCAGGTGGTGTAGCAGGATGCTCCGAGGCCTTGGCTTGTCATCCCCTTGATACCATCAAGGTCCGCATGCAGCTTCGCGGAAGAAAGCTTGGACCGGATGGTAAGAGACTTCCTCCTCAGGGATTTATCAGAACAGGTGTAGAAATCGTGAGGAAGGAAACTCCTCTTGGATTATACAAGGGTCTTGGTGCCGTTATCGTAGGTATTACTCCAAAGATGGCTATCAGATTCACCTCATATGAGTACTTTAAGAAGGTCCTTGCTCCTAAAGATGGAAGTCCTATTGGAACCGGTGCTACATTCCTTGCCGGTGTTGGAGCAGGTCTTACTGAAGCCGTCGTTGTTGTTAATCCTACAGAAGTTGTGAAGATCCGACTTCAAGCTCAAAGTCATTCTATGAGCGATCCAGTTAATGGAGTTAAATATAAAAATGCCGCTCATTGTTTATACACAGTCCTTAGAGAAGAAGGTGTCGGCGCTATTTATCGTGGAGTTGCCCTTACAGCTGCTCGTCAAGCTAGTAACCAGGGTGTTAACTTTACTGTTTATTCTACTCTTAAAGCTAGGCTTCAAGAAATGCAACCCGAATACAACCAATTACCATCATGGCAAACTTCTATCATTGGTTTAATCTCAGGAGCATTGGGACCTCTTTCTAACGCACCCTTAGACACTATTAAGACCAGAATGCAAAGGGAATCTGGAGTGTCTACTGAAAGTGGTATGGCCAGATTTACCAGAATTGCTAGACAATTGGTTCAACAAGAAGGAGTCGCTGCATTATACAGAGGTATTTTGCCAAGAATTATGCGTGTTGCCCCAGGTCAAGCCGTTACATTCACAATTTATGAGGCTGCGCATACTTACATGATGAATATGTCTTTGTTTAAGGGCGAAGAGAAGCTTTAAGGCATGGATAGATGAATTATTTAAGCATAATGAGAAAAAAAAAACACATGACAGGATATACGTCGTAAATAATACAGCATGTTTACATTACCTTTCTCTTTTTTTTGTATATATAATTATTTATTTTTTCGTTCCCTTGGATGACAGCTATAGATAGCAGGTTGTCATGGTTGAACTTTGAGCCCAGTCAAGTTAAAGCCGAAAACTAATGTGTTAGCATGTTGACTGGTGTTCCAAAGATCGTTTAATAAAGCAGATGTACAACAGCGCGACCAATATGGCTCTTATAAGAACACACTTAGTACCAAAGTCCTCGCAGCCAAATAAAGAGAGTACCCACTTATACGCTGTGTGAAAAAAAAAATACACCGTAAAAATCAAAATTGATTCGAGAATCGAAGACAACGAACCGTTATCCAAATATATTTGCTATCGATGCTATCAGCTGGGGATTTCAGTTCAGCCGGCTTAGCAACATGGGGAATCAAGTTTTGGGGGCTTGCTGCTCTTGTGGCATTCATTGACATTCGGTTGATAGCTAAAGTGAAGGGACTATTTTAAAAGTATTAAGCATTTTTCATTTTTAGAAAAGAATCTTTCAATTTATATTATCTTCTAGGCATTTGCTTTTTTCCTCTGCGGTCGTGTCGGGAGCGCTGATCTTACCATTTTGGGCAGCATAAAGAAGCGTCCATTCGACATCATAGTGCATTAGGCAACAACGGAGGAAGACCCCTGAGAGAATATCACTTATTTGAGAGTATACAATCAGCCGTTCGCCTACCATGTTCTCCAGCAAATTTTCCTTTTTCATGCTGTAAGTGACGGCGAACCATGAGCAGAGTCAATTAGTTACATATAAACAAACATCCGAAATTACAATTTTCAAGATACGAATTCTGTTTCATACAGATGGCCATCGTTGGGCGAGCTACGTAAAGCCATTATATATGTGAGGATTGGAAATATTAGACGATACCATGTTATGTATATTACACATAGCCCAAATTTCGGTCAACACTCTTTCATATCCAATTATCTGAGGACTGACATAAATACGAAGCCTGCCAACAGCACCGCTGGCATTTCATGATGCAGCTAGTTGACGCAGATGAAATTTTTTTTCAGAAAGCAACAAAAATAAAAAAAAAAAAGGAAAAGAGGAAAAAACTAAAAAAAAAGTAGATATAAAGCAATTGATTTATGAGTGTATGTCATTAGTCTTACCATCTATTGTTGTCATTATGGTGATGGTGGTGATGATGCTCACCTCCCGGGCCACCGCCATAGCCACCAGGACCACCAGGGCCGCCATACTGACCAGGAGGAGGAGGCGCGCCACCATAACCCTGTTGATAACCGCCTTGTTGTTGGTAACCGCCTTGTTGATATTGCTGATGTTGCTCGTGGCTCTCTTTCTTGCCTTCGACAAAGTTCTCGACAAGTTTGCCGGCAAGCGCACCGACCGCAGTGCCTCCAAGAGTCCCAATGACAGAATGGCCGTCGTGCTTTCCAGCAGAATGTCCCATCAATCCTCCAGCGGCGGCACCAATCCAAGTGCCCAATCCTCTGTCGCCCTCCTGGCCATCAGGGCCGGGTTGACCACCCTGTTGTTGGTTATAGCCAGGGTTGTTATTGTTGTTGTAGTATTGTTCACCGTTACCCTGGTTTTCTCCAGAAGGCTGATTGTAATAATCTCTTGCAGACATACTGAATGAAGCTGATGCTGAGGTGCCACTGACCAGGGAAACCTGGTATTTATATACCACCTAATTCAGGTAAGGTTTTCCCCTAAACTTGTAACAATTGACCGGCTGCCAAGACGTTGGGATATGGAGCGGCGGCGAAGCAGTTTTACTCAGCCCAAATGAATGAAAACTGTTGTGGTGGCCGTGCTATGCGCTCAGCCTCCTGTCGGGCACATGACAGTTATTTCGAATTAGTGAATTACAGCCAATAGGCATCCCTAACAAATACTGCGTATGCATGTAGGTACTAGCATCGCGTTTCATCTGTGGTTGTAGGATCAACTGTATCTGCCAATAGGCATAATGACGTAAGATTGCATATGCAGATATTAAGTAAAATTAAGACGCAGGCCATTAAAGTTAATCTGGTTCAAGTTCATTTGCACAGATTTGAACGATAAAGAAAACTAGAAATAATAGGAATAACGTAGTGTGATTTTATTCTTTTATTCTCCCTCGTGGCAGAACGAAAGTTAACAATTGCGATTCTTTTTTAAAAAAACAAAATCAGAAAAGGGAACCCGTCCGCCACTCAACTATGCGTGCTATATAGCTATTGTACTTTAATGCATATGACAACTTGTCATCAATAAAAAAAAAATAAAAATAAAAGAAAAAAAAAAAAAAAGAAAAAAAGCATATATTCATTCAATCATTAGTTAGCTTGTTAGAACGGCAATTTCCCTGCGCACGTAATCCTCAACTAGACTTTGCCATTGGGTAGTCAGTGACGGCGACCGATCCACTAGTTTGTACAAAGCCCTACTCACGCGTTTGTTAACACGGGTATATTGGTCTTTGTCAATTTGACCCTCTCGATACATTGGTCGCAGGGCATCACGGACCATATTTTGTAATTCATTTTTGCGATCAAAAGTGAGACTAGCTGGATCCGTGGCATCCGTAGCTTTAGTCAATGTACTTGTGCTCAGACTTGGCTTCCTAATTGCCATCCCAGTCTTACCAGGAGAATCGCCACGAATATCGCGTAGCAGAGATTGCACAAAAGTTGGCGATTCCTCATTGGACAATGAGATGGTATCATCGGATACTAATGGTGGGTCAGAACAGTGGTGATGTGTTCTGCATGGCCGCTTTTGTTTTCGCATTGATTTCCCGCCTTTGGAAGTCTCTAATTCTTGTTCTTCACTTTTCTCCATCTCGCTACTATCACTATCTCTGTTATTACTGGTACTGTTACCATTGCCATCAGAAGTTGATCCCGAGGTTGAACCGTCACAAAACGCCAAAGCCTCCTCAAACATCTCCCATGCTTGTATCTCCTCCGCGGAAAGCTGCGGCGAAGACGAAGAAGAAGAGCCTCCGGCAGAACAAGAACCAGAGGACGTCGATGCGGAAGAGACAACTGTCCAATTAGTGTCTAAATGTATCGATGACACATGTTCTTGTTCACGACCACGTGGCACAGCTGACAGCGAGGGAGAGGGAGAAGAAAATGAAGAAGATGAAGATAATCTGGAAGATGTACGGAAGTGCCGCCTTCTGGTCGAAGACCATCTAGATGATCTCGGGCTCGAGACCGATCTAACAGAAGTACCATTCTCTCGAGCAGTTCTCCGATATGTTGAAGAGAAAGAAGAAGAAGAAGAGTAACTGGTTGTAGTTACGCCGGAATGCAAGACAGTTCGTTGAGATGTCAAACACCAGGGACAATGCCATGCCACATTTGGGAATTCGTCTACTAGTTCAGCAGAATATAAATGAACATCTTGATAACAAGCCTTGCATACTAAAGATCTATGAGAATGCTCGCCGATCAAACATAAAGCACAGTCCCAATCTCTTATTTCTGAATCGCTAAGGTCTTGTTCATCAACAAAGATGCTGTGCGGCTCTTCCCAGTTGTAAAGGTCTTCGGGGCCCTGAGGAGTTTTGTCTGGAATAGAGATAGAGGAGTAATTGTTAGTAGAAACGTCGCAAACTTCGATAGTACTAAAGTGTTGTCTGCAGGTGGGGCAATCTGGTTAGTTTGAAGCCAAAAATAATAATAATACTAATAAAGATTACTTACTGTTAGCTCGTTTGGACCAACTGATGATACAGTCTTCATGATATTTATGGACGCAGCATGGCAAGCACGCTGTGTTTCTTTTTGGTGAATCCAATGAGTCGAAACAAATAGGACACGAAGACATTATGAGATCCCTTGAATAAACAAATAAATAGCGGGTGGAAGATAAATATAATAAAATAAATAAAATTTAAGTCAATCAATTCCGAAGTAAGCCACCCAGCCTTAATAAACAGACCAATTAAACGAACAAAAACAGAAAAAAATCCCAACCAAGATTTAATATCCAAAGATATCCTAGAAACTCAGTCAATGCCACAGCAGATCGACTGAAAAAAGTCGAAAATTAGCGAAGAAAATCCGCCACTTGTTCGAATGATTTGAAAAAGACTGTTAGATCATTGACGGCAATTTATATATCTGAGCCCTTGACCCTGAGCCGCACCGACTGACGCAGGGTAGAGGTGGGTCAGGAAAACAGCATTCATTGTCTGGAAGTGGGTGGAGTGTGGTGGTCGGACTAAACAGGAAGATGCAATGACCCGGAGGATTATGGTGGCTGAAATATTATATTTATTAATATTAAGCAATCAATACCTGAAAGTTTAACTGGAAGTCCAACTAGAAATAGATTTTATAGGCAGTGAAAAAGACAAGACAATAAACAATGCCAATATTTGACACAGACGACTATAGGGTGCTATGCTCCGGGGTTTGTTTGTATTAATTTCTGTTTTATATTTTGTATATTATTAGTTTTCTTTTCTCTTTTTATTTTTTATGTTGACTTGGGACTTTGAGCAAGATTCTCTACGTCTCCATCATGAAAATCAGTCCTAATAAGGTGAGAAGGTGAGCAATTCGTGATTGAAAAGCTACCTTCTCAATTGCCTTGATATTCGCGTGGCTTTCCAATACAAACGTATTACTGTCCCTGCAAGTGCAAAATCGTCCAGTTCTACATTTTAGAATTTGAATTTTGAATGCGTCTTCAAATCAAGAGCGCACATCTTAGAAGGTTGATTTTGATTGTCAGATGAGGAATTCATGTTCAGCTGGAGCACTACGCCTGATCAACAAGAAATAGATTATTTGCGGTTTAAAATTAACAAAGATCTTTGCGTGTACACTTGGAACGGATTGTGATTGTCGGACTCAAGTTCTTAGTCGTGCATCAGTAAACAACGCAGAGCCACGCAGTCACTGCCATAGTCGAGCCGTCAATTACAGGGGCACATTAATATTAAATTGTCTGGCAAGTCTAGTCAAGAATTTACAGAAAACAAAGCTTAACAAAGATTAAAAGGATCGTGGCATACCGCCTGGCCTGTCTCGCTTTTTTAGCTGCTTTGTATATATATCCTTCAATATGGAAAAATTAGGGAGACAGATAATACAACACGAAGATGGCCCAGTGAAATCAAACAAGGAATTAAAAGAAGAAAAAAACAGAATAGTCATAATAAGCCATATATATATGTAGCAAATATAGCTCCTACTCGCTAGTTAAATTCATACATTAAGTCGTGTATCATTTAGGCTTCAGCCATCTCTCTGAGACGTCTGATGGTAGAGCGAACAGTGGTAGCAGCAGGGGTGGCCAAGGTGTAAGCACCGCCAGCTACAGTCTTTCTGCATGACTTGCACTCCCAGATACCAGTAGAGTGACGCTTGACAGACTTCTTACCGCAGAATGAGCAGTCGTATCTGGCGTGTTGTTGAGTTTCGAGCTTCTTACATTGACGTCTGAGTGACGAACCGTAACGAACGCCGTACTTTCCGGTGATTCCAACCTTCTTGGTGCGCTTGGTCATTGTGTGGGCGTCGAAGTGATTTGGAGATTGGGATTATTGTTTATTGATTGAAATTTGAAAGTTTGTGACTGTTTCCAGATTGGAGTGGCCCAACTGATTACTCAGCAGGAGGGATATCCCTGACACCCTCATTAAGCTGCAATAATTAGTTCCTAACTTTAATTGTGAAATATGCATGTACAACCCTAATCCGGAGGAGATCCCTGATTCACCACTTGCCTAATTATAATTCTTGTTGCCTCAAGTTTGTTACAAACGAGAATGGAGAAACCCTTGCCGCCACATACATCGTAACATGAGTGCGCGGCGGTGTGGCCCCTTTACCCCTACCCCTTAGCAGGTGGTAAGAGAAGACCACGTTGAAAGTGAGACGAGGCAGTTCCACCTCCAAAGATATAGATAGATGTCACGGTTGATTGATCACCCTTCGGTGGATCAAGATTTCGACCTGGTAGACCATGACCTGTCGAATAATGTTGATCCATTTGGTGATCAAGAGACATATCGGGAGAACCCATATGGAAGTCATACTAATAGCGGTCAGCAGCAACAGCAACACCATCAGCAGCACTATGGACGACCTTCAATGTCGGACCCATATTTAGTACCAGTGGATTCCTACCGGTCGTATCTAGATGGAGCCGGTGTGGCGGCAGATATAGAAGGGGACGATTTCATGGATATAGACCGTGGAGAAGCAGTGCATGGTACAAGTAGCCGACCTAAATCAGGATTGACGGCCATGTATGCGAACGTAAAATCAAAATTAGGAATGTCACAGAATGCGGAATATTCTGAGATGGATTTACCACTGACGGATATGTCAAAGCATACAGGAAGAATTGCTACGTATGATAATAGTAGTGAAGGGATAGGTGGCGGGTCTCGGAGCACAGGCACAGGAAAAAGAAGAAAAGGAGCAAAGGAGGGCTCTCCGGTCGAGCCTGACCGAGATTTTGATATTCGACGAATCTTCCATCGATTAATTGGACGCAGGACCGCTCAGCCGTCCGGGCCCAGAATAGTTAGTATTAACGATGGACCTGCGAACAGTCCGTACGGCTATCAAGGCAATCATATCTCAACGACAAAATATAATATTGCTACGTTTATTCCCAAGTTCTTGTTTGAACAATTCTCCAAATACGCCAATCTGTTTTTCCTGTGCACATCCGCTATCCAGCAAGTGCCAGGTGTCACACCTACTAACCGATACACCACAATAGGTACCCTTGCAGTGGTGCTTTGTGTATCAGCAGTCAAGGAGCTTGTTGAAGACTTTAAACGAAGTAACGCTGACAAGGAACTGAACTCGTCCAGAGTCGAAGTTCTTGTGGACGGTCGATTTCAGGAGGTGAAATGGGTTAAAGTCAAAGTGGGCGATGTCTTAAGGGTAAAGAGCGAAGAACCTTTTCCTGCAGACTTGCTTCTGCTGGCTAGTTCTGAGCCGGAGGGATTATGCTATATTGAGACGGCAAACTTAGATGGTGAAACCAATTTAAAAATTAAGCAAGCTAGAACCGAGACATCCCACTTAGTAAGCGAGCGACAGCTGGCAGATTTAGATGGTAAAATCTTCAGCGAACAGCCCAACAGTAGTTTGTACACATATGAAGCCACGTTGGAAATGGCCCCAAATCTCAAGATTCCGTTATCACCTGACCAATTGTTGCTCCGTGGAGCCACATTAAGAAACACTCCGTGGATTCATGGGGTGGTTGTGTTCACCGGACATGAGACCAAATTGATGAGAAATGCGACGGCGGCGCCCATTAAACGAACTGCTGTTGAACATATGATTAACCTACAGATCATATTTCTTTTCACGATATTAATCGTGCTGGCAGTTGTGTCATCTTTAGGAAACGTCATTACGATTCACAACACGACGAAGAAGGCATGGTATCTGCGGTTGGCTGGAGTCAACCTTGTCAAGCAATTTTTTGCTGATATCCTAACATACTGGATTTTGTTTTCAAATTTGGTTCCAATCAGGTGAGTTTTGTTTTTATTTCTCGTCGGCTTTTGTCTTCTTTTATTAACCAGTTTATTTGTTACAGTTGAGATCATTAAATTTTATCAAGCGTACCTTATCTCGTCTGATCTAGATATGTACTACGCAGAAACAGACACGCCAGCTGTGTGCCGAACGTCATCGCTAGTAGAAGAATTGGGACAAATTGAATACATATTTTCTGACAAGACTGGAACTTTAACTCGGAATATTATGGAATTTAAAAGCTGTTCAATTGCTGGACGGTGCTATGCCTCGGAAATCCCTGAAGATCGCCGATTCGAGATCTCTGAAGATGGCGTTGAGACTGGATATTGCGATTTCGATAAACTTCGTTTGGATATGGATAGCGACGAACGGGGCCAGATTGTTCAGGAGTTTTTAACACTCCTGGCTGCGTGTCACACCGTCATTCCTGAAGTTATGGACGATGGATCTATCAAATATCAGGCTGCCTCACCGGATGAGGGTGCTCTCGTAGAGGGAGTCGCGAAACTTGGGTTTGAGTTTTCAATTCGGCGACCTAAATCAATCAGTATCAATATCCGTGGTTCAATGTATGAGTATGAGTTATTGAATATTTGTGAATTCAATTCAACAAGAAAGCGAATGAGTGCTATTTTCCGATGCCCAGATGGACGAATCAGACTGTACTGCAAGGGAGCTGATACGGTTATTCTAGAACGTTTGGCACCAGAAAATCCATTTGTCAACGACACTATGATTCACTTAGAAGATTTCGCTGGCGAAGGGTTGCGTACGCTATGTCTAGCCATGCGAGTGGTTGAAGACAACGAATATGAAGAATGGGCGCTGCTATACGATGAAGCAGCTACCTCATTGGATAACCGTGGCGAAAAGCTGGATCAAGTAGCGGAGATGATCGAGCGGGATATGTTTTTATTAGGCGCTACTGCAATTGAAGACAAGCTTCAGGATGGAGTCCCGGAGACAATTCATACTCTTCAAGAGGCGGGAATCAAGATTTGGGTTTTGACAGGAGACAGGCAGGAGACAGCCGTCAACATCGGTATGAGCTGTAGACTGCTGAGCGAAGACATGAATTTGCTTATTGTGAACGAAGAATCATATGAGGCAACTGCCGATAATATTCGCAAAAAGCTTGATGCCATTAGAACACAACATGAGCAGAATAGAGCGGGACAATTAGAATACGATACTTTAGCACTCGTCATTGACGGCAAAAGTCTTGAATACGCGCTAGATAAGGATGTAGAGAAGGACTTTTTGGACCTGGCGGTCTTGTGCAAGTCTGTTGTATGTTGTAGAGTGTCTCCATTGCAAAAGGCATTGGTAGTCAAATTGGTCAAGCGCCATTTGAAGTCCTTGCTGCTTGCCATTGGCGATGGTGCTAATGATGTGTCGATGATCCAGGCCGCGCACGTAGGTGTAGGGATCAGCGGCATGGAAGGTATGCAGGCAGCTCGGAGTGCGGATGTGTCGATTGGTCAGTTTAGATTTCTGAGAAAGTTACTACTTGTGCATGGATCATGGAGTTACCAAAGATTGAGTATAGCTATTTTGTACAGTTTCTACAAGAATATAGCTTTGTACATGACACAATTCTGGTATGTCTTTTCTAATGGATTCAGCGGACAATCGATTTATGAATCATGGACCATTACATTCTACAATGTCCTATGTACGGTCCTTCCTCCCTTCGTGTTAGGTATCTTTGATCAGTTTGTGTCTGCACGACTATTGGATCGATACCCTCAGTTGTATCAACTTGGCCAGCGAAGTACATTCCTTAACGTGAAGCATTTTTGGGAATGGGTCATAAACGGGTTTTACCATTCTGTCATTTTGTACGTCGGGTCTGTGTACGCGTATCGATATGGTCAGGTGTTGTCTGATGGTTTGATAGCCGATCATTGGACGTGGGGTACAGCTGCATTTACAGCATGTGTAATAACCGCATTAGGAAAGGCGGCGCTGGTCACAAATACGTGGAACAAGTACGCAGTGATTGCGATCCCTGGATCGCTTTTGTTTTGGATGGGATTCTTCCCGGCATATTCTGTAATTGCCCCTCTCGTTAATGTGTCGACGGAGTACAGAGGAGTGTTGGCACATTTATATCCTACACTTGTATTTTGGGCAACCATTATTATCCTTCCTTGCATGTGTTTATTACGAGATTTTTCATGGAAATATTATCGCCGAATCTATATCCCGCAGACGTATCATTATGTGCAAGAGATCCAGAAATACAATATCGCAGATTACCGGCCAAGAATGGAACAATTTCAGAAAGCGATTCGAAAAGTGCGACAAGTGCAAAGAATGCGGAAGCAACGTGGATTTGCATTTTCTCAAACTGACGAAGGCGGCCAGGCTACTCGGGTCGTTCGCGCATATGATACGACACGGCAGCGTGGCCGCTATGGCGAGTTGACATGAGAGGGACGACAGCCATAAAAGGAAAAGTGAAAAACGAAAGAAAGACGCACGATCTAATCGATGGACCATTAAATACATATAACAATTATTATTATTATTACCTGTCTGCCTACGGAACGACCAACTATTCCTCGACCGCCCAAATTATCACTATTTAGTATGAGAAGGTCGCATTGGCAATATCATCATCCTCCAGTATTGAAGTGTGCTTCAATTGTAGTTATGATTTGAATGAATAATTAACTAATATATATACTCCTAAATGCCAACAGCTGACTGCATTTCTATGTGTATATACCAGAAATTGTTTAGTCTTTTTTTTGTTCTTTTTCTATTTTGCCGAACATACACGTTTATGCGCGCCAACTTTATATGCTCTTGTCGTGCATTTTACCATACACACGCGTAGATATGAGTTGAATATCGCGGGAAACAAGGATGTCCAGAATGATCAGATGGAAAGGAGGGCCGAGAAGACTAGATCTCGAGAGAACAGCCTGTTTTCAGTTCTTCACAAGGCAGAGAATAACAACGTTAATTGTGCCCGGCATGGCATGGTTGTCAAAATGTGCAATTAGAAGATATTCGTCAAACCCCGGAGATACGCTTGCTTATATTCGAGGAGTTATGAAGCGCTACCCAAATGCCGCGGTTCTTACGCAGATTGGCGGATTTTTTGAACTAATTGATGAACACGCAGAAATACACGGACGCAGGATTGGGTTAGATGTCAGATACCGAGCAATTCGAGGACCTCAGGGTCAGAAGTATACTGCAGTCTCAAGCTTTCCAGTCTTTTCTATTGACAAATATCTTGAAAGATTGAGTAAGCGCGAGGAAACCAGTTCTTATCACAAGGAAACTTTGGCAAGGAGAACGAAGCGAAAAGAAGATGGCTTACTTATTTCGGAGCCTCTCCATAAAAGTGCCACAATAGTGATCCTGGCTCAAGATGATATGCTCGCTAACAAGGAAAGCTTGAAGCGCCCAATCTATCAAGTCCTTACGCCTGGAACCATAACGGACAATGTAGGGACCTCTGGAGAAGTGTACAATACCTTGGTTGAAAAGGCTCGTAGTCAATTCTGCATGGCTATTCGCAGGGATAAGCGTACTAATGAGCTCGGACTAGCATGGGCGGATTTGACTGTTGGAACCTTGTATTATAGTTCGGTGAACCCAGGCGGCCTTAATGGAATTGAGGAGCTGTCCTTGGAAATTGGGCGGATCAATCCAAAAGAAATCTTGATTGAGTTGTCTGAAATGGGTTGCCAGCCGAAACGTGACGGTACGGATACGGAGGCACTTGACTGGAATGAGGACGAAGCCGAATACGAACAGGACCGCAAAAACGAAGAAGCGATAGATTCAAACCATACAAGACAATTAGCAGAACCCTCAGGACATGCTGTAGTAGCAAAGGGGACTCTTAACATCAGCAGAGCGGCTCCAAGCCTTTCTGTTTTGCCTTTAGTTGACTATTTGCGAGAGGAACTTTTTGGAGTGCATTTGGTGGCTAGAAAATTTCCAGCAGCCCGTATTCAAGATTATAACCACATGTTTCGCAGCCCAATTGAGGCCATCCATACAATGCGACATGCGTCTCATGCACAAATCAAAGCGCTATGTGGCCTATTGAGTTACTGCGCGGAGAATGTATGCATTGGCCGGACTAGCTTTAAGTTTCAAAAACCAGTTTTGGAGCCCGCAGCGGATGAAAAACTGAGGATGGACGTGGAAACAAGAATTGCATTGAATATATCTGGGTCTGCGGGCATTTCTAACAAAAAATTGGAGCAAGCTGGTTCCGTAAATGGACAAGCGGTAGACGTGGGGCTGTACTTGGCTCCGCCAGTCCAAACTCTTGTCGATTACCTTAGTGACGCAATCACAGATTCAGGAAATAGGAAAATTGCCAACTGGCTAGCGAGTCCACTGGCTCAGATGGACGAAGTAAATCGGCGCTTAGATCTAGTGTCAGGCTTGGTGGAAAAGCCTGACTTACTTGATTGTTTGCGTAATGTTTTGGCGATCATGCCCGATGGGGAGCGGGCATTACAAGGAGTGTTGAGCTATCCACCGGATATGTGGCGGCTTAAGACTGTGGCCCAAATGGCGAAGACTGGGCAAGGCGTGTTGAGTATTTTACAGCAAAGGGATGTGGATGGCCAAGCTGCAGTCAACACGCCGTTGGAGCCGTGGATTCGGGCACTCAAGTTAGCTGGCGCAATGTCAGACTCCCTCACTCTGACTATCTTGGATACTATTGGCAAGGTGGAGGAAGAATTGCGAGAACAGCGAGAGATTGAAAAACGAAGGCAAGTGCGAAAGGACGAAGTCGAAGACCTTCAACTCGAGGAGCTTGAAAATGAAGTGCTCATGTATGATATAGATAGCGAGAGGCTGCTAAAATTACCTGAGTACGTGTACGACGAAGAAGTTGGTCAAGGATTGGATGCGGCCGTTGCTGGTGAGGAATATGACTATTTAAAGGAATTTAGCTACATCGCATTCGGGGAGTCGAATGGTGATTTTGACATAGATCCCACGAAAAGGAACCCATTTGCTCCGACGCGTAGGCGCATTGAAAATCCAATGGTGTTTAGGCCATGTATGAATGTCGATAATCATGATGATTTTCGCCTGGAGGCGCAGAATATCGAGGCTCTTAAAAACAGTTTTAAAGAGAAGTGCATTCAGTTTCAGAATAAAATCCAGACTATCTATAGGGAAAGGATTATTTCTGGAATATCGAAAGTGCAGTTGGTGTGGCACCCGCGGTACCTGTACTGTGTAAGGATTCAGACTGCAACTGATCAAGCACAGGCAGAATTGCGACAAAAATTTTCCGTTTTAAACCAAAACAAAACTGTCAGCTATATCTTAGATCCGCAATGGTCAGAGATGGGCTTGCTACGAGAAGTAATTGTCAGCAAAACCGCCGATCTAGAGGATCGCATATTGCAGCATTTTGCAGATAGCATTAAAGAAAAAGTAGAGGCATATCAGACATACGTCGACGTCATTGCTGAGGTAGACGCGATCTCCAATTTTGGCCATCTGGCAGTTCGTGACCAATTAGTGCGACCGAAGATTACTAGTACGACAGAGTTTGAAATACAGGACGCTTGGCATCCAACGGTAAAGCGCAGCATTCAGCAGAAGAGGTCTCGGAGTCTATGCGCGCTCTCTGCAGAGATTTGCGAATTTCAACCCAATGATTGCTTTCTCAATTGTAGAAAAGATCCATCTTTGCTATGGATAGTAACTGGGCCAAACATGGGAGGAAAGTCCACTTTTATTCGTCAGATGGGAGTCTTAGTCATTATGGCCCAAACCGGCAGTTTTGTGCCGGCTAGCAGCGCTAGCATTGGGATAGTCGATCGAATATTTTGTCGAATGGGGTCAGGAGATGACCTTTATCATGGGAAATCAGCATTTATGGTGGAAATGTTGGAGACTTCTCATATACTCAATTATGCGACGCCTAGGTCCTTAGCTTTGATGGACGAAGTCGGCCGTGGTACTAGTATTGAGGATGGAATTGCGCTCGTGTACGCGACAATAAAGCATTTGGTTAATTTTAACAAATGCCGAAGTCTGTTCGCAACTCATTTTGGTAAAGAACTGCAGGAAGAATTGGGAGCAAGCTCGCCGAATATATCTTTTTATCATTCTACTGTTAGTGATGATGGAACTGTCGACAACAATGAGCCACCGATACTCAACATAGACCACAGATTGAGAGCTGGCGTGACAGCAGAGTCGCGCGGATTGACGATCGCAAGAATGGCGGGCTTTCCGGTGAAATATTTGAGGTGAAAAAGGAAAAAAAAAAAAAAAAGAATTGTATATTTATTTGAATTATGCATGGAGTCATAACAGCCAACTAAACAAGCTAACAGACAAATAATCTAGTATAATTAATGAGAATATTATTTTGATCTGGACTGACTATAATTCATCAATAAAATCAGCGTGTGTAAATCTTCGCTCACCACCTCCTCCGAGATAGTCGCCTACAACCTGACCGGAGCCTCGGAGTTGATACTGATACGACATCAAACCTTCAAGTCCTACCGGGCCACGTGCATGCAATTTGTTGGTACTGACGCCTACCTCAGTACCAAATCCATAGCGGAATCCATCGGCAAATCTGGTACTGGCGTTCCAGTAAATTCCAGCCGAGTCTACACCTTTAAGGAACTTGTCAGCCACCGCCTTGTCTTGGGTGAGAATACAGTCAGTATGGTGAGAACCATGTTCATTAATGTGTGCAATAGCTTCGTCTACGGAAGAAACCAACTTAGCCGCAAGGGTCAAGCTCAAAAACTCCGTGTCGAAATCCTCAGATGAAGTGGGTACGATCTTTGGAGACATTATTTCACTTCCATCTCTTATAATATCCCGAAGGTCTGCTGTAGCCTTGACCGTCACTCCATTCAAAGTAAGAGATTCAACAATCTTGACAATGGTTTCTTTAGGAGTATCTTTGTGAATTAAAAGAGTCTCAAGGGCATTGCAAGCTGCCGGATAGTTGATCTTAGAATCTACTATAACGCGAGCTGCCATCTCACTTTCAGCATCCGGATGAACATATATTGAGCAGATTCCATCAGCGTGACCCAACACTGGAATCCGCGTACTGCTTTTAATGTGGCGGACAAGATCATTGCTGCCACGCGGGATTACCATATCAATATATCTGTCCTGCTGTAACAATTCTCCGACTTGTTCCCGGGTAGACACTAAACGAATAGCATCAGGAGGAATGGTTGTTTTCTTCAACGCCTTGTTGACGGCAGCAGACATAGCTTCAAAAGTATGAAGAGACTCTTTTCCTCCTTTGAGAATAGCAGCATTGCCTGACTTAATTGCTAACGCGGTAATGTTGGCAATAACTTCGGGGCGCGCTTCGAAAATAATCAATAAGACTCCGACCGGGCATGTAACTCTATACAAATCGAGACCTTCATCTAAATGACGTGCTAGAGTCACGGTACCAACTGGGTCTTCAAGAGCTGCCACATCCAAAATGCCTTGTAACATGGAGTCATACTTGTCGCCTTTACCAAGATCTAACCGACGAATCAAACTATCCGGAAGCTCTGCTTTCTCAGCCAATTTAAGATCCATTTTATTTGCCTCTAAGATTTCATCCTTAGAATCTCGGAGACAATCATGAATTACTTTTAAAGCTGATGTCCTTTTGTCGTTTGACAAGGTTTTCAAAACATTCGCGGCCAGCCGGGCGCTTCTGGCTATTTGTTCAGCCATTGTATCAAATTGAATAATATTAGTTAGATGTTCTTGTCGTCAATACCTATGATCAAACGCTTCGCTATTGATTATTCGTCGTGTCTAAGGCTAGTCTGAGGATATACTTGTCTGTTGGTTTTTATACGCGGATTTTTTCGATATATAGTTAGTACGAGTAATTTGTTTGTGGTGGGATGACCAGTTTAGTTGACCAACCAGTCCCAACGCCGCAAATTTTTGTTAATAATTACACTACAGACACATGCAGGATGACGATAATACGACTTCCAAGACCTTTTTTTTTCCTTGGCAAGTTTGCAATTAGGAAATTTAAAAAAAAAAAAAAAAATTTGTTGGGTAGAAAAGAAAACGACAATAAATATAGGACAGAACTGGCAGGTCTGCTTCTCTAGGTATTTAGCTATATATACAGCTTGCACCGGATTTCCTATTATGCATTTTCCGAGCCTACGCATATTTGCAGTAATTTTCACATACACACGCGCCTCACTAAGGGTTTGAAGGTTTCTTTCCTTAAATATCAGGGTTGGCAATGTTAGACGTTTCGTCTTCTCCGTTCAACATATTTTTATTTAGTTTCTTATTTTCCATTTTATTGCTGTTTTTGTCTTCCTTTTTTTTTTGTTTTTTTTTGTTTTTTGGATAATATTCATACAGCTGGGTTCACTCACAGTTTCGGGCAACCCGTAAAGTGCATAATGACAATAGCGGCTATCGTTGAATTTCAAAGAAGCTAGCCAACCTTACTGCTATATCATCCATCCCAAACATAATTTATTCTGTTCATCATTGTATTTATTTCTAACAACGGCAGGCCAACATAAAATGAGCACATCAAGTCAATTGCCATCAACCGCTGCAGAATTATTTCTTAATGAAAATGCTCGGTCAAATATTGAATACATTACTAACACCCTGATCCCTAATTTACGAAAATCTCCAATGACAGACGAATTGGCTCATTCGATCACCACTCACGGAAATGCGACTCATGACACAATCCCATGGATATTTGCCATTCAGTTCTATTTGATCAATCCCGTCCATGTTAATACGGGAATTCGTCTTTTGAACGTCTTGTCTGCGCAATTCAATCCTGAGGCCGCAAGATTAGCCGGCAGAGATCTAGGCGCAATAATGAAACAACTCGTCAAGTCTTATCCTTCATTATTGCCAGTAGATCAATTATTAATACCAATTGCTTTGAATCGCATGGTGGCCTCGTTGGACGATGGCCCCCAGGGTGGACTACTGACTGCAGTTCATGTGGCTCTGGCCAAACTTGCATTACGCGGTCGTAATTTCTATATGGCGGAAAATATAATCTCCACAGATTACTCGAGAGCAGACTTATCGATTTCGGTAGACGCCTCTGAAATTACAGAATTTTATTATTCATGTGCCGCAATATCAATGTCTTTGAGGCGTTATAAGCGGACCATTCAGTTGCTGACAATCGCCATGTCGACTTCCCCGTCTGAATGTAAGCTGGCTGATAAGATCTGTGTTTTGTGGGTTTTGGCGTGTCTGATAGAATATGGTCAATTGCAGAACAAACCTAAATACGTGGCTGAAGCATATCAACAGATGACAATTCCGCCGGTCCCCACAGATATGATTCCAATGGATGTTGAGGATTCCAAACCTGATGTTGACATGCTTAGTCAAAAAAATATTGGTGATGATGACAATGATACTGATGGCCGATATGCCGATGACGACATCTTCGACTCCAGCGGATCAAATGCTGCGGGTGCTGCTACGATGGCTACTACAATACCGGATATAAACGTTTCACGACGAAAGGAACTTCATAAGGTACACAAAAAGACCAAACTAACTAACCCTGAATCCAAGCCAGTCGAAAAGTATTTCGCTTTGGCCAGAGCTTTTGACACCAAGAAGTTTGAGGAAATTTCAAAAGTGCTAAAAGAAAAAGGAGAACTATTTGCGAAAGATATTACTACGTCGGAGTTTGTAACAGAAGCCATCATACGATATAAGGAGCGCTATGTTAGTGATCTTTTGGAATTGGCATTTTTATCAATGGATATGTCGTTATTCGATCGATCCCAGCTAGAGGCTTCGAGCGGAGAAGAAATGAAGGACTTTATTCTTAGGATAGTTTTACAAGGCAAAGTTAGCTCATGCAAAGTTGATTTATCTCATACCGAAGACGGCGCTCCGTCGATGACGCTGCATGTAATTAAACGCCCTGAAGATATACATCAGTCCTGTGAAAGAATTGAACAGGTAATAGGAAGGGTTGCGAGCCAGATCACTGATATGGATAAGTTAGCGCGGGATGTGATTGTTGACAGAGATTTGAGGCGTGCGATGGAGAAACATAAGACCATAAAACTAAGTCCTCAACATAGACACAGATCGAGCAGAAGAATATCAGAAATGGCCGATCATGCGGCGGGATGGGGCCCTTCAGCATATGGGGGCTACGAGATTTCAGCCAGCGAGGACGAGGATCTGTGATCGAAATTAGATTATTACAAAATTGTGGGATCATATATTATGCAAAAGGCTATGCGATTATTTGTATAGTGCTATGAATAATGGCGCGATCTTTCATCTGATTGTTACAATCATATTAATAAACAAGCTAACATGGTTCATTTACTTATTTTCTGTCTCTGATGAATGTAATACTATTAGCTAGGAACATAGATTTAAATTCAACAATGCTATGAGAAAAATAATTATCAGGTAGCATTATTCCCATTTGAACAAGCTCCTGCGCAGAGTATCCACAACCCCCAGTGGGATATTTGTCTTGTCTACAGCTGCAAGGCCGCCGAATTTGTTCTCCATTTCTTCGCCATAGGATTGGGCAATCCATTGCCAGTATGGTTTCATGCTAGTCCATCTACGAGCAATAAACTTATCCGCCTCATCTAGCTGTGCCTGCATTGCATTCATTTCCGGAGTATGATTTGCTCTCGCTTGCAAAGGAATTGTCAACAGTTTCTTATAAGCCACTGACCATTCGCGCGAGCTATATTCAGGATACTTGATATACTCTTCAAACGCGATAAACTGACATGCCTCCTCGAAACTGATATATTTAGTTACTTCTGGGGGATATTTCTCCCAATAACTTGCAGAAAATTTCTGCACATCAGCCTCAAAAGTTTGTTTGCCACAAGCATAATTAGCTGAGATGTCGCTTCTAGCTTGCTCAAGGATGGTTTCGTCTGATGACGTTAAATTTTCTCGAAGCGTCAGCAATGGGACATAGGGATTTCCAAGTTCCAATCCACCTAGCTCTAAAGGAAAATAGAAATAACCGTCAGGCAGATCACTGAATCCAAATCTTGATTTGATAGTTTTTCGCAAATAGTCGAGAGCACTCTCAAATTCCGTTCCCTCGAAAGTGGCAAGCTCGACTCTCTGTAAGGTTTCAACTATCATATCAACGTGCTGTGTCCCAAAACATACAGAGGCTTTGCCTAAATGGTTGGGAAAAAATTTGACGAAGTACTTGTTCCAAGCATGAATCCATTTGAGTACGCTTCGACAGTTTTGCAACTGCCGCCGAAGTTCTTGAACATGCAGATCCACTTTGGCTTGATCGGCCACAAATTTGCCTTGAGCTGGATCCAAAACTAACAACCCCCATTTTACAGGTCCAGAGGGCAGTAGAGACAATGAAAAATCCTCTGAAGCACCGAAGGTTGCAGAGCCGGTTTTGCTCTTGTCAAATTCAAGTCCCATTACCCTAGCAAATTCCGTCATTGCATCCCAACCATCGACGCATGCCTTGTAATTCCCCCACAACCAAAAATCGTCCTGCATCCGGTACAAATATGAATGCTGATCTATAATACTTTTGTCTAGACAACATAAGATTAATTCTCTGACAACATCGGCCAGCAACAAGTCAGATGGCAGTCCGCTTTGCTTTTCGCGTACAGGATAATCCTTCCCCTCGTGAACAAATCTCAAAGGAGTCTTAAAAACCTTTAAAAAAAATAATAACCATTCATGGGGAAAACCAAAAAATTTGAGAACCTCTAATGCGGATGTATGCGGCATGGAAGCGTTTAGCCAATCAAAGTCTGTGCGAACGACAGAAAACTGCCCGTAAAGTTCCATGTTGATAGCCTTCTCCGTCAACATTAACGACAGCAGTTTTTGCTTCGAACTCATGGAATTAACTATGCCACTATTGTTCCCGGATCCTTTCTCTTGAAGATATGCTAGCAAGTAAGAGTCCTCATATGTGGCCTTGCGGCAGTGCTCAATATTCTGTAGTGGATCTATGTTTTTCATGCAATGTCTTAGCTTGACTCGATGAATCAGCGGGATCTCAAACCGAGGTATGGAAGTTAGTAGAGTTTTTAGTTTCGGTGTTAGAAATTTAGACCACATTGTTCCAAAGTAATCCAATAAAATAGCGTCAAATATCTCGCAATCCATGAATGCCCTGTACCGTCCGTTCAGTCCTCGACGCATCTCGTGGTCTACTAGGCCATTATGCCAATGCCACTTGTCAATAGCCTTGATACGCATGTTCACAATATCCAAAACTTCTTGACAGATAAGTTTGTTTTGTCCAATTTGATTAAGTGTTTTGATCTTGTCGCCAGCCAATTTGTTTTCTGCTGTAAGACGTGTGATGCTCGCCTTAATGTCAGTCATTGTCATTACAGAACTGTTGATCAATTTTTCTCCAAATCGCTTTACGTCTTCGCGCAATCGTTCCATGTTCTCTTTCATAAAGTCGTTGCCCAAGAAAGTCTTGGACAAATAAGCTTGAATCGCTACTCCGTCCGTGGCCACTGTCGTGAACACGTGCGATTCCCAGCCTTCTAGTTGCTCAAGCATTTCTTTTCGATTTACGTGCTCAAAATTGTCGCCCTCTTCGACTTTTGTGGCTGAATCCAATTCATCTAACCATTCAGTTGCCAGACGACTAAATAGAATTGCGTGCGCGCTTTTGTCAACGAGATTTGACAGCCTACGCCGAATATACTCTTCCCATCTATTCATTTGCCATCGCGATGCGGAAGGATCAAATAAGAAGCGATATAAGTTCTTTAGCTTTGGTGACGAAATAGAATCTAGGTCATCTCCATTTGCCATTTTTTCCGGTGTAGACTGGCCCTTGCCTTTTTCAAACATAGTTCTTTTGGAGTCTCCTGAAAGCCTACATAGCGCCTGAAAAAGGATCTTGACTCTTTTGCCAATATCTTGTTCTTGATCAGCCACTCGCAACACGTCGGCGACTTCCGCCGTCAGGACTGCATGTAGTTTTGTATGCTCCCTGATCTTGACTTCAGTCACTGTATGAAGCGCGTAAGGTAATGTGGATGACATTCTTTTCCTTTTGATGTCAAACTGGCTGCATGGGTTGCATTTTTATATTTTCATGCGGATGAACTATTGAGTCAGGGTTGCATATCGCCTGCGTATTCCTGCACGGAGCTGCAACCGTTACTCAATTAGTCTCATCAATCGTGCAGAGAGAAGACTCACTCTTGGTACTAGATACTATTGATCCCGTCCGCTAGGCATCAAGAACTAAATCTCCTTATAATTTCCTTCGGGACCAATCCCATTCCCATGCGCGCGTTAAGATATAACTAGCTTCATCTCGACCTGCACAAACTGTTAAGATAACTATTTGAAATTACAAACTAGAATAAAATACTATATACAAAATATTAGGTAACTGTCACTTAAAATCCCAGTGAGCAAGCCCTCCATCCGATATTCGCTCTTCTTCTCACTTTCCTTCGAATGACCTGTCTCTCTTTATGTTGATGCCGACGTTGGCGGTTTTATGTCAGTAGTAGCGGTCGATTCCCTAGAACCCTTGTGTTCATCTTCCGGAAGCCCTAAATTCTTCCATTCATCTTTCGCCATCAAATCGTGGTCCATTCGACATTTTAAATACTTTTTGGCGAGAAGCCGACATCCTGGTGCATTTGTCCCGCTGGTAAGCTTCAAACACTCTATATAATCCTTGGTAATTGCTGAACATTCACTGTCATGGTCTAAGGGAAATGATCCTCTTTGCGGCGGAGTCGGCCTCCACGCTTTAGGCGGTGCGGAAGACATGTTACAGTATCTGAAGACGTCACCTAACGTTGCCCAAGTATAATTTAATCTCGTATTAAAGTTAGTGTTGGAATCAGGAAACTCCCTTACCCTTACCAGATGAGCTGACAATCGCGTTAAACAATGACCCCGTTCTGGTACCTATGAGTGTTACCGTTACTAAACAGATATCTTATTAAATAGGCTCTTTATGCTCGTGTCAATGACTAAATGGCACTCACGTAGATGAATAAATATCAATATTAAATATATACGCATATGCATGTCGCTGTCGCTATAGCAGCTTCCCCGGCAACCAACTTTTCACAGAGCCATAATCAAAATGAGCAATAAAAAATGCTATTAGTTAACCTGATCGACTTTTTTCCTCAAGGTATGCAATTCGGGATTCTGCATTATACAGTCTATCTTCAAGCATTCGAATCCGCGCTTCCAAAAAATGGACAACGTTCCATTCATTATAACTCGGCTGCCCAGACGGATTGTTTGCAATATTGGCGGTAGATGGTCCCAGTGAATGCGGGGGCGGCGGAGGAATAGCTGAAGGCGGAGTAGACGTGCCACCATTCGCATGAGGCCCGGGAGCCCCCGGAGGCGGTGGCATCATATATCTCAGCGGGACGAACGGCGGCCCTATCAACAGAGGTCGAACAACACTCATATCAGTAGCATCTTTAAGCGGAAATGGAACAGGTCTAGACTTCACGTCCATGACATGAATTTTCTTAGATGGCTCCGAATCAATGTGGTTGCAAGGCCCCGACTTGCAATGCCTAATCAAGGCATCCGCTCTAGCAAATCTTCTACCGCATTTGTCGCACTCATACGGTCGTTCTCCAGTATGCAATTTGGCATGCCGCTTTAAATCGTGAAGTCTTCGAAATTTGGAAGAACACAAATCACAAGTATACGGCTTTTCTGAGGTATGTGTTAATAAATGACTTTTCAAATTGTGGTTGCGCGTGTAAACCTGAGAGCAGTGAGGACAGGCAAAGATTTTTCCCTGATCACTGTCGTCATTGGATCCTTCACTGGAACATGGTGAGCTATGAGTTGTTTCGGGCATATTAGTCGCAGTTGAATTAAGAAGAGGAACAGCACTCGTAGTTGAAGTCGGACTTGTGTTATTATTGCCCGCCTGTTGATAAATTGAACTATCGTTTTCAACTTCTTCGTCGCTAAATCCAGCCTCCGGTTCTGACTTTGATGAAATTGTCGGTTGTTCTTGCTGTTGTCGCTGTGGTGCTGAAGGTGGTGGCTGTTGATCCTGCTGTGGCTGTGGCTGATCCTGTTGCAATGACGCAATATTTTCCTGACTTCCCGGACCAAAACCTAGCCGCTGCTGTTCTAAATCAGCTGCACTCATTTCTGTATCACGTTTTTTTCGTCAGCCACTACATCCACATTCGCCATCCAACAGGGAATAGTTCAGCCATTGTGCGGCCATATTGCGCCACATCACGTGGCGGTGAACAAGAAAGGCGCTAAAACGTTGTTCGGATGTTTGGGTCAAAGAAAACCAGAACGGAGAAAAGTAAACAAATGAAAAATCGGGATAAAAAAGCCATAGTTTTTTGAAATAATAGTAGTCACCAGTTTTATCTTCTAGAACTTATTCTATGGATCAAGCATAAATCTATTGAGTTACAAGCAGTCGCTCGTATTAAGCGCAGGCACGGTCTTGTAAGAGAATAAATATCACAGATGCAGTTAATCTCGCATTTCAACAAGCATGAGGCTTGGAATGTGACACGTAATGAAATTTGCTTGAATAGCAAAGAGAACGGCTTCAGCGGTCTACATCTACTATATATGTGTTATTATGCTAAGAACGAGTTAATGTTGACGTGACGAATAGCTTCTTCCGGCTTCATGTAACAGTCCGGACCATCTTTGATGGGTTTAAAATTTTGGTAATTAGCAGAACAACGAGAATCATAAAGTAAATGCTTAGTATAAATTATACCTCGGCCAATTTTTATGGAGGACCCTTGGTGCAAAACGCGAGTGTGTAAGCCAAAGTTTTGGTGACTTCAACGGGACCGATCATGACATAACAGTGCACGGCAGTCAAAATGTTTTTCTAACCATCAGTGTCTGCAATGGTATTGAATGCTTCATTGCCAGGCTAAAATGGCATCCAATATTATTACGAAGAAATAAGCTGTCTTTCAGACAAACGTAGACTTCCCGGAACACAGACAACATAGAGTGCTAGCTATCATAATGCAAATATTTTTCTTGCGATAAATATAGAAATATTCATACAAGCAAAACACCTGTAAAAAAACTATGAAGGTTCCAATATGTGATAATATTGGTATTCAAAAAAATGATTCGACCCAGGATCGAACTGGGGACGTTCTGCGTGTTAAGCAGATGCCATAACCAACTAGACCATCGAACCGGCTGTTGAAAAATTTTAAATTCAGTTATATACTTAGTAAAATAGGTAGATTGTCACGTGACAATCACGTGACGTTTTTATTTTCACGTGACAGTTTCACGTGACAGTTAGGTAAGTCATCATCCTCTAAATGACTGAGGAGCAGGCATGGTTTATTTGTTATGAATTATATGATATTGAATAAGGGGCCAGATGTGTGGCATCCCGTATATGAATTATGAAACCCCTGGCCGGCGTGCCGTAAGGGTATATTATTATCTATATAAATAATATATGAGTTGTTAGTTAGTTAGTTAGGTAAGTCACGTGATGTGCGATTAGAGGCACCGTGGTTACATATAGCTACCAAAAGATGAAAAGATGATATTAAAGAAAGGCAGCTTTGTTATGGTACGCATTCTATTGCAGAGAGCTCTAGTAGAACGAACAATTTCATGCGCCAAACAGAGACATTTGCAAAAAGGGAAACAGAAATTTAAGAGACATATGAACGAAGCTTTGTTCCTGTCTTTTCCTATTCAGAAGGGCACGCTGGCCTTGATTCTTCCAGAACCGCTTCCAGATTTGATCTCTCTATGAATCTAAAAATGTTCTCCACGACTCCTTAACGAGATTTTGCGTCATTTCAGACGTGGAAAAGAACAGCAATGGAGTTAAATGGATATTTTAAATGATTACATATCGTCTCTTAGGGCGAATAAATGACATGAAAACAGAAAAAAGCAGTCAATCGACTAGCCTGGAACAGGCTCTCTAACACGGATCTTCCTCTAATCTATATGTGATATAGGACTTTAAATAATGACTATAATAATTACCTATTCCTCCCATCATACTACATATGCATATCATTTATTATAATGCCCATCTCTTTTGACCAAGAGGTATTCAGTGGTATGTAATGTACTCATCCGACTTCATTTCTGGTCGCGTATTATCTGACCTTTCGATCGACAAACTCATGCCGACAAACTGCTTTCCCTCTAGGCTAGATTGCTCCTAAATGGAATGAAAGATGAAAGTCATATTAACCATTATACCTATCCATGGTATTTTCCATCGCCACTTGACGTAGATGCAAGTTGAAAGAATAGTGAAGAATCGCGCGCAATTGTTTGTTTTCTCTCTCTTTGATCGAAGCCTATTCTTTCTCGTTGATCTCAACCGTCAGCACCACTTGCAACACCAGACGAGGCAGCAAATGCTTAGTCTTAAAATGGTAATATACCAAACCTATGAATACGAAAAAGACTAACATTTAAACAAATCCAATAAATGTTCAAGTCATTGCTATTTAAACGTCAGAAAGTTCTAGTTCGCACCCGGCAACTTGGGCCCTCTGCTCAGCAGCATCCTTGTGCAAATTCGAGAAATACGAAAATGCAGCCTCCGATTCCTGTAATGATTTGTTATAATCATCACATTCATGAGCATGTTGTTCTATGCTAATCTGAAATGATGCCTTAATGTCCTGCGCAGGATACTTCAAGACTTTCCGGCATTCCCTGGAAATCCTCAACGCGTTACTATGAATATATCCCAATTGCTCTACTTCGCTGGCAATTTTACGGGAAACATTTCTAGAGACTGTTCTTGGCATTTCGGACACCACGTGATATACGCCATATGCAGTCAATGCAATGAGAGTAGGAACAAATAATTTCTTGGCTGTTTGATAGTCAATAATACCTATGGCACGAATAGCATGTTTAATCCAAGCACTTTGCAGTATCATTTGCCCTCCGCCGACAACTGACGCCAATGTTAGGGCATTACCGACTGATGCCAATTCCAGCTGTTGTTGTTCCTTTCCAGCTTCAATCGCTGTATTACCCCATGCAAACCAATTTTGAGGTATCGGCACCGAGATCGACACAAAATCCGACAATGACAGCTCCGCATTTATGGAGCGAGCCAAATTGTCACGTCTGCGACTGAACATTGCGCTGTCATTGAAGACTTTCATAAACGCTGGCTGCTCACCTAAATGCATAATCCCTAATGACTTAATAGAATTAACTGATATAACCGTCTTTGTTCTCGCATGCTCCTCGCAATGGATGACCGAATCCTGAATTCGTTGAATGATTGCCGCCCGAGTGGCCACTGCGTAATCATAGACGTCAAACAACGATGTATACTTCACGCTGGCAGGCTCAGACGTTTGTTGCAATACCCTTCCAATTGTTCTAACTGTATAATCATGTACTTCTTGGGATACATCCTCGATATCTTTGTCGACCTTTTCGCTAACCCGGACGCTATCACTGACTGTCTTCTCCAGGAGCGGAGTGATCTCGTCCAAAGATTTCTCATATTTCTCTCGTCGTTTGGCTGAGTATTCGATATTGACTTCTGCCAGCCTTTCTAAATCCAACAAGATGTTGTTGAGGTAAGTCTTGGCAGGTGCAAGTTTCGATAACGATCGCTTCTCTAGTACAAAGTTCCGCAAAGAGATCTCCAGGTTCCTAAACGGGTTATCGGCGTCGTCAGCATTGTTCGTGTCATCATAATCATCTCCTCCATCATCGCCACCACCACCTCCTCCTCCGGGGCTACTGCTAGTACTTGGCTCTCCCACAAAATGAACAAAGTCCCGGGCATCCTTATGCGTTTCGGGTGACATATCAGCTACTTGATCAAGGATGCGTCTCATACATCTGGACTTGTCTCTGATTGCGTCGAACCTGTTAACTACAATGAATATGAAAGATTTCTCGTGTGCCGCAGCACCAATGAACTCTTTGGCAGAAAGTGTGAAATGGTTTTCTGCGCTCACTACAAACACTACCAGGTCGATTTCCTCTTGACGAGAAAACAATTGCGTAGTCTGATAAGAATCTCTGTTCAGTCCCGGTGCGTCAATGAGCGCGATATCAGCCACGCCGTTTCTCAGCAGACTTCTACCTGGTGGACGATGCTCATCCACGTACACCTTGAGTAGGGAGTACTTATCATTCTGTAGAACTAGATCCTCCAAATCACTGAGTTTAAATACATCATATGTGGAGCCATTAAGTCGGTTGTATTTCTGCCCAGTAGGGACCGCGTGTACTTCTTCGGCACCAGAATTGTCCCGACAGTCTAGTACTTCACAGAATACGTTGGTACATGGCTGTTGGTCCTCAGGTAAAATCTTTCTTCCAAGAAGTGCATTGCAAAAAGTTGACTTTCCGGAATTCACGTCTCCTGTGATTAGAACTTTGGAGGCAGTGTCATTGATCCGTTCCTGTAAAGAATTCAGATGCTTTATTATCTGTGTTATGCGATTTTCAAATAATGATGTGACCGAAGATTTCTCCAAAGAATGAACAACCTCTTCCCCACTATGACCAAATTTAAGATCCAGTTTTAAAACTTGAAACCCATTTTGTCCGTTCCCAGTATCGCTTTGATTGTAATAATATATCCCGCACGTATTGTTAATCTCGTTAAGCTCCCGCAGCATGCCCCTGACAAGCTCAATAGCTCTGCCCAAGGCAACCCGATTACTATTGTATTGGGCCTGACTAATTTGCGTTCGCGCTTGCATTCGACTGGCTATTGACAATCTTCTTAAGCTGGATCCTTTGCTGTTAGTTATGAGGTCAGGTTTTAATGTGCTCAGTGAATTTTTAGAAGAATAGTCATTATTGTCAGTACTGGTGCCAGCGGCGGCGAGGCTGTCGCCATTATACGAAGATCCGGCATACCCAGAATCTGGATATTCGGATTCTTCCCCTGAATCGCCGTCATGATGACTTTCGTCTGGATTGTCTTGTTTTGGTAAATATGTTGAAGACATTGTTTTTTTTTCCTAAGTTAATTCGGCCAGATGAGGTCAGTGGCACCACTTCCAGGGTTCTGTTGGAATAAACTATGGCTAACCTCTAGAAAGTTTAACATGAGTAACTTAAGTTCCTCGCATACTGGGAAGTGAGCTGAAAAAAAAAAAAAAAAGAAACAACAACGGAAGGACGCATAGATAAAGCTACGAGATGACAGAAACCGAAAAATAGTAATTAAAACAAATATATTGGCTAAAGACGGAAAAAAGGACTATAAGCAGTCAAGGCATCTTCATTATTATTTCTGTTATATTAATGCATCTGTGTCTATATGTCTATGTTTACTTTCTTCAACGCGTCAACTGCCCATTGTGGGAATCTTGACCGATCTTCTTGATATAAATCGTTAAAAAATTTGGCCACAAACTCAGGATATCTATCCTGTATAATGGCCTGGCGTGCTTGCCTCATTAATTCTAATTGATAATATACATTGTGAAGTGTAAGCAGATGAGCGCCAACTGTCTCCTTAGCTGCCACCTGGTAGAGGAAGGCCCTAGTAATACCCATACCGCCCTCAGACTTGGGACGACAAATAGGACATCTGCAGTCGTGTTGCACTGGCTCAAAATCAAGGGCGAATTTCTTGTTGCGGATATTCAAATTGCCATAACTTGTCAGCGCGTTGCCGAACCGGGCAGTCCGCGTGGGATACACGCAATCGAACAAGTCAGCTCCAAGCGCGACGCTGACCACTAGGTCCTCGGCGTAGCCTACGCCCATACAGTAGCGGGGCTTGTTTTGAGGAAGGATATCCGTACATGCATCTACCACTTGACAATATGATACCTTGTCTTCTCCACCGCTAAGACCACCGATGGCGATGCCTGGAGTATCACGCTGCATCATCTCGTAGCAGCATTGCCGGCGCATTTCTAGATCCAAGCCACCTTGTATAATGCAAAACAAATTTTGGCTATCAGGATTCTTGTGTGCCGCAATGCATCTGTCTAGCCAGCGTACACTTCTGTGCATAGCCTCTTCCATTCGTGGGCCCTTCGTCAAGGTAGCCACCACGTCGTCCAGTTGCATCATAATGTCAGATCCTATGGAGTTCTGTAGAGACATCGAGTGTTCAGGAGTCAAAAGCATAGGCGTGCCATCGTGAGGGCTCAGAAAGTTAACACCTTCTTCCGTGATGGTAGCCAGTTTAAGTAGACTGACCATCTGAAACCCGCCTGAGTCTGTCAGAATGTTCCTGTCCCAGCTCTGCAGTCTATGAGCTCCACCAACTGCATCTAGTGTCTCTTGACCTGGCTTCAGACCTAAATGGTAAGTGTTATTCAAACAGATCTGGCACCCCAGTGACTTCAGCTGTTCATATGTCAATCCCTTAAGAGAGGCCTGTGTGCCCACAGGCATGAACATAGGAGTCTCGACTCTACCGTGGGGTAGGATCATATCGCATGCACGGGCCTTAGAGCGAGAGCACTTGGCCACGACATCAAAGGTCATCGCCGGACCTTTATAGGATAATTTGGTCGCCATGGTAGTTGTGCTGTGTTAGCGGAGATTGATACGGCTGAATTTTTCACCATCACTTAAACTTTATCAGGAAACGAAAACTATCGCACCGCACGCAACTGATAAGGGTACGTGTGATGCCTTTGGTCAAGAAATCAGTTGTAATTTCCGGGGCACGAAATCCTCGAGAAACGGGATCAGTCGGAAATTGCGACGCAGAGGTCAGACCCGCACTAGGCCCGGGGATTGATCTGCAAGCAAGTCGCGGGCCGTCTCGTGGATTGCCGCCTAGTAGTAGGAGTTTTCAGCAAGCTTCTCGTTTCCCCCAGCAATCACCTGGAGTTCGTGAGCCAAATAACCGTACGAACAGCAAAGACTACGGTGGCGCGTCTAACCAAGTCAATAATGTCTGTGCTGATCATGCTGGCATTCGACCGTCTTTGCTCACATCTGACCCGACCGTGTCTACTGGCAGCGAATCACTGGACAAATTGCTAGGTCATGGTGGCTTGCCCTTAGGCAGTGTGACACTTGTAGAAGAATCCGGAACTACCGATTTTGCCAGTCTCGTGCTCCGGGGATATGTGGCCCAGGGGATCATTCAGAACCGCCTTAGCTCTTCAGAAGGCAGCCCGGGAGGAGCCACCAAGTGTGTGGTTATAGGGGTTGATGGAACATGGGCTTCAGATATCCCAGGAGTTTACAAAAGCAAAAAAGAAAAAAGAGCCTCGGCTATCGAACAAAGCGTCTGCAGTCTGGGAAAAAGCGATTTAGGGAGCGGTATTTCATCTAGCGAGGGCCGACAAACCCCTCAGCAGCGACAGCAACAACCGAATTTAAAGATCGCCTGGAGGTACACACAATCCAACTACTCACAGCAATTGAATCCCGACGAGCAAAAAGAGCATCAGATTGCCAAGCCACATTATTTGACAGAGCTTGACTTTACCTCACGGATGGCTCCGAGGCCGTCGCCGCAGGAGGTTGAAGCCATTGCTCCAACAGTTACGGCGGCATTTTTTGTTGATGTTTTAGCAAAGTTGCGGAATACTCTAGATGCAGCGGCGAAGTCCGGGACAATTGTTCGAATTGTCATCCCTTCACTGTTGAGTCCGGTGGTCTATCATCCACAGGCGTCGAATCCGGCGCACATTATTCCATTTATACAGTGTTTGAGACAGCTATGCCGGAGCTATGCAACTGTAGCATCCGTAGTCATTTCTCTCTCTCTGGAACTATATCCGCGGACGTTGGATACTGTGCGGTGGATAGAATTGTTGAGCGATGCAGTGGTGCAGCTGGAGGCATTCCCGGAGGAGGACAGACAGGTCTCGGCTAGCACTGTGGGAGAGAAGCCAGCACAGGGACTTATACATGTAATTAAACTATGTACGTTATCTGCACGTGGAATGATGATGGCTCGGAGATCTGAATATTCTTTCAGAGCTGGACGGAGACAGTTTGAAATTCAGGAATGGGGTATACCTGTGGAGGACACTGCAGAGGATGGTACTACAGGTAAGAATGTGGATTTCTAAAGAAAGCAGGTTCTAGCAAAAAGCGGACATGATTATGAGTCATAACTCAGCACGCAAAAAAAGATAAATTATGATCAAAAAAAGTAGTATAAATGGAAAATCATATAAAGAATAGAAAACGCCGAAAACATAGCTTAGAGAGCCATACATTCAATGTCGCGATTTGGGCTAGAAGAGGTGTACTAAGCAAAATAATGCGCCCTCAATCCAATTAGAAGAAGGAGACAGTCAACTGCGAATAGCAGCTCCTGTTTACTAATATTCATTGACGAAGTTTCCGACTTCTTGATTTGGTAATCAGCGAGGCTCGGCAGGACCCTGCATTATCAGACTACTGACAGAGATGGTAAAACCTAAAATAGGGATTGCTGAAATTTGATGCCGCATACTTGCGGAAGTATTTGCCCAGTGTGAGCATACGTATGTTTTGTGGCGAAAAATAAAAAAAGAAAAAGAAGGAGCGATTTCAAGAATCTTTGAATACTTTAAATTAAAGTAAAATATTTTTTTTTTGTCATATTACTTCTTTTGTTTGTTTGGTGCGAATTTGACTTCATAATAACAATGTCCGTCCGACGGGTTGAATTGCATGAGTACAAGAAGGTGGCCGAGGTCCTGTATGACGCGTTTGATAGTGACCTACTCCTGAGTTACTGGGGAAAAAAAGATAACATTAGTCCCGAGGAGGCAGAACGAGTCGCCAAGCTTCAATTTGAGTACGTCTCATGGGCATTCATCAAAGATGGATACGGATATACAGTAGGAGATTTTGATGGTGTAGCATTATGGCTGGGACCTGAACAAGATATTTCATTCTGGACAATTCTTCGAAGCGGGCTTTGGAGACTGAGGCTTTTGTTCGGGCCGAACGCCCGACGGATTTATTTCCAGGAATTTATTCCATATCTCCATCGATGCAAGAAAAGCGTTCTTGGAGATGATGACAACGACAGTTGGTATTTAACTATGCTTGCCACTAGATCTACTTCCAGAGGAAAGGGATATTCTCGGTCGCTAATTGAGGAAGTCACCAAGCAGGCGGACTGGACAGGAAAGAAGTGTTACCTTGAATCCTCCAGCTTGAAAAACTGTGACATTTATGTCCGATTTGGTTTCAAGCGAGCAATGGATCTTGAACTACCTGAAAGCGATCCATCTAGGACATTTTACGCTATGGAAAGGGACCCAGTAACTGTGCAGCATCCTGCGGGACCGGCACAGGACGAATCATAAATACGTATATAATAATGAAAGTAGTACACGATAGTAAAAAAAAAAAAAAAAAAAAAAAAAGGAACGAAAAATACAGCATGACGTATGCACTCACGTGACACTTTGTAAAACGACTGATTACCAGAGGTCAGATAGGAAAACATGCAAAAAAAAAAAAAGCAATGACCACCCGCTCGCGAAATCATGCAGATAATGAAAAAGCGATATGGAAGCGAAATCATTCATCAAAAGTCTCGGAAGAGCTTTTACGCGAGTACTGAATATTTGATAACTACGTGCATTTACTGATATGCGTTTGTCTCTACCTTATTAACAAGCTGAACATATAAAGGACTCATGTACAACGGCTGAAAAATTTACATGCTGAGGGCATCGTGTTTTGCGGGCTAAATGCGGCAATTTATTGTCAACACATTGCCTTTTTAAGATGACACCAAACATTTACCGAATAATTTTTCTCTCATCAGACACTGACGTCAGAAGCCGAGAAAATTTACAGATCCGTGGTTGGTGTAAATTGTAAATAAGAGCATTTCTTTTTGTCAGATAACTTTTTTTTTGTGGATCATACACGTGCAGGCCGCTTCTTTTTTTTCCGCCATGACATCATGTTTTAGAAAAATCCGGGCCCGAAACAGTAGGGTCCTAAAGTTGACGCCATGCAGCTAGACCTCAAAATCATTAAGGTCAGGTACTGTTGCATGAAGTGACCGTAATAATATCACACAATCTTGTGCGTAATCCGAGGAAAGCAGAAACAAAACTTGCCTATCAGTACGATCAACTGATCACACTATGTTAACAGAAAACTCTAAAATGGTGTCTTTACTGTTTTTCACTAAAAATTTACAAAACTGAGACAACGCTTGTCAAATATCAGACTAGTTTCAGGCCCCATGCAAAGATCGACGACGTCATCACCTGAAACGGTGGTACCCTTACCTTCGAAGAAACAGGAAAAGGTTTAGCTTATCACAAAAAGAAATCATGACCTAAACGCGTATTTGAATGAAGTATAAATACCCTTCGACTCCCTCCCATTGTGTTCAGCAGTTTTATACGAGTTTTCAATTAACACAAACAAACCAATACCACACTAAGAAAACAACTATTGCCACACAATAATGACTGCTCTTGCTCTTACCTGGAAAACTAAAGCTCCCATGGCATTGGGAACCATGGTTGGTGGATTTTATGCTCTGAGATGGTGGTGTTATCGTCCCGCTGTCAAATCCCACGCCAATGATCGAATTGTAACCGTTGACAGATCTGGTGGTGGTATCTAAATTATTGCAAGAACCTGTTTTCTTTTATTACTTCACAACCAAGGACTGGATTCTTTGTGGCATTGACTATTTATTAACGATTATGCACTGAATGAGCTTACATTAACTAGATGAAATGAATTTTTTTTTTTCTTAAGTGGTCAATTATTCTCTTTGTTTCGTTTGCCCCGTGATTCTCTGTTCTCCGCAATTGTAATAGCTCCTCCCCACATTCATCTTGTCAAACTAATGGGTGATTTCTTGGAATTCCCAACAAACTTGTGCTATCCCAACAATCAGCCGTACAAAGATATTGAAATTTGTCAGGGACCTGCCTAAATTGGCAGTCAGCGCACGGCTGAGGTCGGCCGAGGCTGCATTATTCAAGACCGAGTCCGGTTATTGTGAATAAATTGAATTTGACAGGAAAAACGGTAGGAAAAAAACATAAATCGTTTTTGCCTTTCTTAAAGACTTGTAATGTGATCTGATATCGATGCACAAACCGCATGTTGCCACAAAGGCAGTTCTTAATAGTACACGGCCCCAATACCGGAATAGCGCCCAGTATCACGTGCCAGAAGTCGGTAGATCGTTAAGTTAAGGATTGATCCTGGAAAAGTCCCTGTTACGCCGCACAAAGCTGGAAATTTGAAATATTTATCTGCACGTGACCAGGAGGTTTGAAATTTCACTGCAATCATGGGATTTCTGACGGACTTGTGGCATACGGTGAGGCCACTACTGCTGGTGCTTCTCGCAGTAGTTGTATATCGGATCTTAACAGGCGACCAAACAGCTGCAAGATCAGCGGATACCCCACAAAGAATCCCGGGAGATGTGTTTGTCCATGAGAAAGAAAAAGTAATATCAGTGCAGGCGGAAGAGGTGGGCGGTGCCTCTGTAGAAGAAATAAGTCCGGTGGGAAAAGAGAGGAAACTTAAACGTGCTGGGCCCAAGCGGATCGTGAGACGAGCTAAGCCGATTGATGGAGGGGTGAAGGAAGTTAATTTGGACAAAATTTTTGTATTTTATTCGACACTTACAGGAACTTCTGAACGAGCGGCCAAAAGGATTTGTGAAGACTTATCAGCTAAATATTCAGATGTGACTGATATTTCGTTAGTGAACCTAGACTATGTGGATGACCTGGATGACTATTTCGTCAACCCGAAAAGCAAAGGATTGTATATAATGGTTGTACCATCGTATGAAACTGAGAGTCCGTTGGATTTCTTCATTGAGACATTAAAAGAGACATATAATGATTTCCGCATAGATTCGCTGAATTTGAATGGAATATCATTCGGAGTCTTTGGAATTGGTGATTCTCAGGGCTGGCCGAACCGGTTCTGCAATGAGGCACAAATGATTGATAAATATTTAAAAAAACTTGGAGCGACTCGCTTGCTTAAACTGGAGACAGGTTGCATGCGGAGTGATTTGCAAGAACGACTTGATGGATTCATCGTATCGCTTGAATCTATTTTGGCCAACAAGAGCAATGCCAACGAGTTCCAGAGGATTGCGAATGATAATGCGAATGAAGTGGATTCAGATTCGGAAGAAAACGACTCGGGCAATGGCGGCGACGATGTCATGGACATTGAGGATCTTGGAGTTTCTGTGGCTGAGAAGAACGCGGTTGTCAAGCAAATGGTGGCTAAAGATTCTCCTACACATAAGTCCTTAACCAAACAAGGATATACCATAGTGGGTAGCCATTCTGGAGTTAAGATATGTCGATGGACGAAGTCCGCCCTTCGGGGCAGGGGAAGTTGCTACAAATTTGCCTTTTACGGCATCAAGAGCCATTTGTGCATGGAAACGACGCCATCCCTGTCCTGTTCTAACAAATGCGTGTTCTGTTGGCGTCATGGTACGAATCCAGTGGGAACCACGTGGCGATGGGAAGTCGACCCGCCAGATCTTATTCTTAAAGGTGCCCTGGAAGGACACTATCAGAAAATCAAACAGATGCGAGGCATTCCCGGAGTGGTGGAAAGCAGATTTGAAGAGGCATTCCGGGTCCGTCATTGTGCGCTATCACTAGTCGGAGAGCCTATTTTCTATCCGCACATCAATGAGTTTGTTGGCATGTTGCATGATCGAGAAATTTCCAGTTTCCTTGTATGCAATGCGCAACATCCAAATGAGCTCAAGGCATTAAACAGAGTCACACAATTATATGTCTCAATTGATGCAAGCAACAAGGACAGTTTGAAGAAAGTGGACCGACCTTTGCATCGGGATTTCTGGGACAGGACCTTGACATGTTTGGATATCTTGCGAACCAGTCAGAAGATGCAACGTACTGTGTTCCGGTTAACTCTTGTTAAAGGCTTCAACGTAGACGAGGTTAAGGGCTACGCAGATCTTGTGCAACGTGGAGTTCCATGTTTTGTAGAAGTTAAAGGTGTGACATATTGTGGGTCCAACACCCCATTAACTATGCAGAATGTTCCATTTTATGATGAAGTTGTGGCATTCGTTGAGCAGCTTAATGAAGAATTGGCCGCAAACGGCCTGGAGTATGGAATTGCTGCGCAACATGCGCATAGTTGCTGTATTTTGATTGCACAGAAACGATTCTTTTTTAATGACAGATGGCACACAGGCATTGATTACCCCAAGTTCTTTTCGCTTTTGCAGAGTGGGGAAGAATTTGGACCTCTTGATTATGTGACTGCCACACCTGAGTGGGCTGTATGGGGCGCCAATGAAGGAGGATTTAGTCCAGAAGATGAACGATGGAGCCGCAAGAAGAAAGAAAAGGCGTAGTAGTAATAACAATGATTATATAGAATATTTACGTAATGAGAAGATCTTTTGCCTGTTTGGTTGTTTTTTGGTTTTTTTCCCCACTAAGGAAGGATCTATGTAAAGCGAGCACCCACCCATGCATGCGGCTGCTCACTCCAGTCATGTTACCATGCTTCGGCCAGTACGGCAAACATGGAGAAACAAATGCGTACGCGTAAAGAGGGTCGGAATACGGAAATATTCTGAAGATGAAGGATATATAAGACGGAGGCTCGAGGAACTGGCTGAGAACGCACCATACATAAAAGATGATCCATTTAAGCGGAAGCAACGAGAGGAATTAGAACAAAGGAAATACGAATATGAAAACCAGCGAATTTTGTCACATGGCAAAATCCCGAGATATGCGCCGAAGCAGGCTCGAGATATTGCAGAAAGCGTGCCATGGAGGGGTACGGAATCAACTTATGATGTGAATTTACGAATGCTGACAGATGTGCACAAGCCACTTAGCAGTAAAGGACTTGAACCGCCAAAACGAAAACGGATAATTTCGCGCTCCGAGCGATTGTCATTGGCACGAGAAAACAGTCTTGATTACGTTTTGAATAAGGAGGCTCATGAAAAGGAAGAAAGCAAGTCGCCAGGCGGTGAGGATCATGAGCAGTCCTCTTTCCGGGAGCAGTACCGAGACAGATTCCTGGGCAGTGGAGGAATGGGGTCGGCAATTGCGATGGTGAATTCGCTAGCATCGCAAAGAATTGAGGACGCTATTGCTCGTGGCCAGTTCAAGAACCTGCCGCGAGGGAAGCCATTAGAGGACTTGCCAAAAAATCCGTATGTCGACACGACCACTCATTTTTTAAATAATATGATTCAGCGACAGGGGGCATTGCCCCCATGGGTAGAGAAGCAGCAGATAGTGAATACCGAGGTGGAGAGGTTTCGAAAAGCTCTCAAGAACAAGTGCGTCAAGTATACAGTTCGCGTGCTGGTGGAGAAGTCAAGGCAAGATGCGGATTTGGCCAAGCAGTATTGTCGTGAGAATGTGTACAATCCTCAAAAGGATATGATTTGGTTTCAAGATGACGAGAAGTATTATCATCTATGGCTTGACAAGATCAACAGTAGCATTAGGGGATATAATTTGCAGGCTCCAGGGTCCGCACGAAAAGGGTATATGGATATTGAGAAGGAGCTCAATGCCTGTAGAGAGACATGCATGGAGGATATCATAAAAGGGATTGATGATTTTTTCGGGACAAAGGAGGATGAACCGCAGCCACCTACGGCGGGATACCTTCACCAGTCGAGAATGGCGTATCATGAAGATCCGTCCAATTACTATGGGTTTATGGATCTGGTTAAAGACCTGGCTAAAAAAGTGTGGAAGAAGACAGCATAATGTATATAGGGAAAGTTTTGCAGGTTTTTTTATTTAATTGTTTTTTTTTTTTCCTCCACCTCCTGTACTTAGTAGATCAATTTCTCTTACATTAGGTAATAGTTTATTAACCTCCCAATGCAGGACGCCGCGGTGCCGCGTCACCGTCGTCGCCTTAAGAAGATCCACGAGTAATGAAGATCGCATTCATTCATCCAGATTTAGGAATTGGTAAGGAGAAAAGACAATCTTGCACCAGAAATACTAACAAGGCGGAGCTGAAAGACTTGTGGTAGATGCTGCTGTTGTTCTTGAACAACGAGGCCATGACGTGACTATCTTTACGTCACACTATGATCCTACACATTGTTTTGAAGAAACCCGGAATCTCAAGATAGTTGTGTTGGGCAACACTATCATTCCCACCAGTGTTGGAAACAGGTTTTTCATTGTTTGCTCGATCTTACGACAGCTGCACTTGTGTATGAATTTAATTAGGGAATGTCATGGGGAACAGTATGATGTATTTATTGTTGATCAATTGTCGGCATGTATTCCGGTTATCCGAAGTTATTTGCCTGGACGAATTTTGTTCTACTGTCATTTTCCTGACCAACTGTTGGCTCAGCGCGAATCATTTCTGCGAAAATTATATCGTTTACCATTTGACAAATTTGAAGAATGGACTACAGGCCAATCAGATGTGATCGTGGTGAATAGCAAATTTACTCGATCTGTGTTTCGAAAAACGTTTTCAAATTTGAAGAAAGTGCCCGAGGTGATATATCCTTGCGTTGAGATAAACAGCAATGGCGCGAATAGTGGTGCGGATGATGATGGCCTTGACGAACAGCATAGGCCGTTCTTTTTATCAATCAATAGATTCGAACGGAAGAAGAATATAGAATTGGCTATCTTGTCATATGCTCTATCAGAAGTGGATGCCACTTTGGTTGTTGCAGGAGGATATGATACAAGAGTCAAAGAAAACGTCGAATACTTGGAAGAGTTAGTTCAGACGTGCGACAAATTAGGATTGCCCACTAGTGCTGAATGGCCGAAAGGAATTTCATCTCCTCCCTCACCATCATTGGCAGTTAAGAGAAAGAATCTGCCGCGCAAAAGTGTGATTTTCCTACCATCTGTGGATTCCGAACGAAAAGATGCCCTACTTAAAAACACAGTCACTCTTCTATATACGCCTACAAACGAGCATTTCGGAATAGTCCCATTGGAGGCGATGCGAAAAGGAACAACAGTACTAGCAACAAACACTGGAGGACCGTTGGAGACTATTGTCGATGGAGTCACCGGATGGACAGTACCGGCGAAACCGCAAGCATGGGCGAGCAGGATAAGTGAAGCATTCAATATGAGTCCGAAAGATCGGGCAGAGATGTCTCAGCAGGCTATCAGACGGGCTTGTGCTTTTTCGAGGGAGGCAATGGGGGAGCAGTTTGAGCAATATCTTGAAATGGCACGCGTTGTAGGTCGGGAGCCTGACAGACTATATGACTTGTTCCTGTGGTTCAAAGCCTTTGCTGTAGTCATTGTTGTTGCATGTGTCGTGCATTTTATTTAATCTAAGCCAAACGATTAAAAAAGAATAAAGTAAGTATAAAATCGATAATAATGATAATTAAATATATGCTAGATTGATGTTTTGTAAAATTTTTTTTTTTTTTCCTTTTGGAATGTTTTCTCTTTAGTGTTCATCACAAATGCTTTGGATTAGTTGTGCGTGCGATTGGTCGAACGAAATGGAGGGAGCTTGGATTGTCAACCTGAAAAGCAGCAGCTCGACCAAAAATGCCACCAAGACCCTGACTACGCGGCAATAACGCCGAAGCTAACATTTCTCGCATGCGGAAGAAGCTCTTCTTGCTTTGAGTAGGAACGATGACTTTTTGATCCAAAGGAGCGAAATTTGATTTTCGCACACCGTCCATAACTTGTCTCATTTCTTCTTCAGGACTAAGAGCCACAGAAGAAGCAAGCGCTTCGTTCTCGTCGGCCAGTTGTTGAGCAGTATTCTTGCTTGCCATCTTAACTTGATTACGACGTTGATATTGTCCTAAGAGTACATCGTAAGGAGCAGAACGACCAGGGACTGCACGCTTGGCGCCCATGGAATGAGTTTTGCAAGTTAAAGATCTTGCACACAACTGCCCATTCGCTAATAATACACCACATTGCTTATCGACATCTACAGGCTTATTTTTATCAAGAGCACGCTTAGCATCTTTTTCCTTTTCTTTGTCAACCTTTTCTTTCTTCTTCCGACCTGGACGGCCAGCAGACTTTTTAGGTTTCTTCTGAGTAAGACTGGAGGAGTCATCATCAGTAAGTAAAGATCCGTCAATCTTTCGTTTCCGCGGAGAAGGTCCGTCTTCCGATACACTGTTTGTGGCAGCACTGGCAACACCGATTCCATTAGTAGCACTGCCGGATCCACCAGTGGCGGCGGCCAAAGGGGTATTATTTGAGCCTGACTTAACCGGGCTTTTTCTACTGGAAGCAGGGGATGCAGCTCTGGTGGAAATAGCTCCGCGTTCTAAACAGACATCGACATGAAGCTGTAAAACTTTAACGAGAGTTGGTCGCCCACAGTGTTTACATAAGACGTAGTCTGGAGAAGATGCAAGAACGTGGGGTTTGTACAATAAATTCTTGTCCCATTCGGTGATTATAGCAGAAGCTGATGGTGGAGGATCATTTTGAATAGTACGTGCGATATCCATCCATGATGCATTTTTTAAATCTAGAGATGCAACATTAGAAGAGGATGCTGGTAAAACTTTGATAATTTTTTGGTTGGAGGAGTTGTTCGGTCCAAAAGCCTTATCGAGAAGGGATTGGTAATCTGGAGTGGAAACCAATTGCATCTCGGTAGCAGCAGCAACAACAAAGAGTTGCAGAAGACTCAAAAGACTAGAAAACAAGAGTCAACAGACTCTAATTGGTTAACAAATATTGACTGGTTGAAATTCCAAGCGGCGAATCCTTAGTTGTGTAAGTTGGTCAAAGATTTTGGTTCCTGCGTTGGCCGCATACACTTGTGTTATATAGGGCATATGCACTCTACACAAAGTTAAGGAACGAAAAATTAAATACTGAAGGATCCGGTAAGGCACGCTTCATTAAAAATGTGCACGAGAAAAACAAAGAACAAAAAGAAAGAAGAAAACGAAGGAACAAAAAAGGAGTATAACTATGGCAAATGAAACAAGTTTTCTGTTAGCCGGAGATCTGATTTAAAAAAATTACGTAATACATGAGTTAAAGGTACAGTATATGAGTCAAAAAAGCTTAATGTGTAAACAAAACACCAAAGGCAGACTACGCCCGGACAAAATGGAAAGGCTTGTCTTATTTATTTTCTTTCCTGAGATTATCATGCGGAGATTTTCATTAATTTTCCTTGGACACTGTTTTTGAAAAAACTAGACGACATTGTCCCACCGACGCAATATGCACAATACTGTGTTATGCTTGCTTATTATTCGGGTAGGGTGGTCGACCTGGTGAAATCATCTTGAGCCTAATTGACATATCATTATCTGCAAGTCTGTCGAATTGGATAGCAGAGCCATCGTGGCCTCTCTTCCGGCAATTCTAAACTATCAATCGTCCCTTACAGGAATGAATCCAGTAGGCTTTCTTCTTTTACCGGCACATTTAAGAATTCATTAATTGCTTGTCTTCCGTATCGAACAGGGCCGCCGGACAACCAATCAAACCTTTCAATGAGAAGCTATAATTTGATGGCAGCAAACCCTGTCCATGCAGCTCCGAGCCAGGGCATACTTTGCTTGCTTATACATGACGTCGAGTCGACCAGAGTTGGCGTCCCATCTATACCTGACAGGAGGTTTCTTTTTTTTTTTTTTTGCTGCCTACGAAATTAAGCCGAAAAATATACGACCTTGCACGATACCTAGAAGGCAACTGTGGCAATTTGGATCTGCATGCATCGTTCAATCCAATGGTTCAGGAGATTTCAATTTTACTTAAAATAGGAAACTAATGGCGTCGAAAGAAAATGAGAAGCAGCAAAACTAAATCAAAGAGTACCAAAAAAGCAAATAGGCAAGCAGAAAAAGAAAGTCAAGAGGGGAACTTAATAACTAAAGTTATTAAGATGTGAAACGCGAAATTGCATTTTATGCTATTTTCGTCAACGCGTTTTTCCTGATTGGGCTGTGGATAACCTAATTGACGGTTCCCAACGTGCGGATCGCGTATCTGCAGGGCAAGATATTCATGCATGTGACTCTGGGGCCTGCATATAAAATTTGCTTTTTCATGTATCTGAAGATAGACGATGAAGATGTGATAAATAGCCGAGGAAATACCTGAACACATGAATGAGGTCGATCGAATGATTTCGTCAAGGATGAATCGCGTAGTTGAGGAGATAGATGACAATAATAATAACAGTAATCATACCAATAACTGTGATAACGCGGTACCGTTGGGGCCAGAAGAAGACGGAAATGAAGAAGATTATCAAAAGAAATACTTTCATGTAGCATTAGATCTTGGTAATAGCTTATCGAATGCAGCAGGGTTTGCACTGTTCGAGAATAATGCAATTCAAGAGTGTCATAGCGGGAGATACTATTTTGTAGAGCCAGGATTGAGGCCACCACGAGAATGCTATTCAACAGTTGTATTTGCGATTCAACTAAAGTCTTATGTTGATGCCATATCCGCGGTATCATCCGATATATTCAAGAAAATGAGAAGCATGGCTGGAGCAAGGTTATCTCACAATTTGTGGTCGACTCCTATGTACTGTTATCTTATGAGAGAAGAGGGCTTATACGTTTACAAGTCAACCGCGGATGACCTTGTGAATACTGAAACTGAGGAAGAGTTCACTCCCGCCGATTCGCGAAAAGTCGAATCGAATATTCAAGGATACAGTCAGGTGGTTGGACGGATAATTGCTATTATGCAATCATTTGCATTTGCGGTCAAGCTTGACAGGGCAATCAGTCTGGGATTGAGGGAGCCAAAGGAACTAGACAGATTTTTGTTGGAGTATGACCCTTCAAAAGATGCCGATGATGACGACAGTGACATCGGTGAGCCGGGTTAAGGGATAACCAGTAAAAGGTGAGGATACAGCAGCGTCAAAATGACCATAGTACATATTAGATGACATTACATAGACAATACGATGTCATATAGAGAATCTTATAGACAGACTGCTGTGGCTAGCGCGATCACTATATTCTCAAATAACTATACATTCCACTACTAGAAAACAATTAAATATCGCCATAAATATCAAAAACGAAAGATGTTTCGAAAAAATCACAATAATAAATGGTAAGACCACTGTCTTTTGAGAATCAATTAACATACATAACGACATAGGCCCCCTGAGCCCCTGAAATTTTGTTAACATCCCAGACAAACCTTGAAGGTTTCCTTACCCGCTGAAATTTCCAGTCAGTGCTCAAACATGCAACGAATGTGGACTGTGGTGCCAGCTCTTCGAGGCTTGATACGGCCGAATGGTTTCCGCCAGCAGAGTATAGCGCCTCTTCTGAGACAAATGATGAATTATTCTACAGCAGCCTCATCATCGTCATCTACGGAGCAACCAAGGGTCGCATCCTCGGTTGATCTTATCAAAAAGCATTTGAAGTATACCAAGCCAGAAGATATTACACCACTTAAAGAAGCACACAGTCTGTTCGCGACGATCCATATTTTTGATAGAAAGTTTTTAGTAACTGAAGGGGACAAATTATTGATACCGACTAATTTTAAGGATCTTAATGTGGGAGATGAACTCAACTTTTCCGAAGTATCGACTATAGGATCTCGGGATTACACACTTACGGGACAGCCAAGGATCGATAAAAAAGTTTTTTCAATTAAAGGAGTCGTGGTGGAGAAGACGAGGGTTAAGCGTCAAGTCACAGAAAAGACCAAACGTCGGAGACGTCACGTAAGACATATTGTTGCCAAGAATCCTCTAACTGTTATTCGTATTTCGGAGTTACGAGTCAATCCTGAATATTAGTGTACATATTATACGTATATATCTATATCTATATCTATATATATATATATATATATATATCATGACAATTTTATTATATATTATTAGTTAGTGGAACTAGATTAGCTGCGAGGATGCTTGATACCTTCCCTCTTTTTATTGTTAAACCGGATCATTTCTGCCAGCTTTGTTTTAGAGAAGTCAAAGCTAGGGTCTACTTTGCAAAATGGGTGCTTGCGTAGCTGCTGGGCGGTAGGCCGTTTTTCCGCATCGATGGCAAAACATTGGTTAAGGAAGTCATTACCTTCATCGCTGACAAATGGTTTTGTATCTTCAGGAATTGGCGGAGCCAGTCGAGAGGTTCCTAATTTGTACATTGCTCCAATAGCTTCGTCAGTCGACCAAGGTCTTCTCCCTGCAAACATTTCCAATAACACACATCCGAGAGACCAGACATCCACTTTCGCACTGTATCCTTGCTTCTCATTATGGACTACGTTATGAATCACTTCAGGAGCCATCCAAAAGATTGTTCCCTGCATTGACATCTCTGCATCATTGGCATAGATATCACCTGGTCAGTATGATGAGATAAATACGCAAATTAAACGAATTCGCTAGATAATACTTACGGCTCTTCTTGGAAATTCCAAAATCTGAAATCTTGCATACGCCATCCAAGTCCAGTAGCAAATTATCGGCTTTCAAATCCTGGTTAGAATGGGCAACACGCAAAAATAAAACAACGCAAAAATCAACAAAACTTACCCTGTGTAAGATATTACATGAATGCAAATATGAGAGACCATCCAAAACTTGGTACATCAAGTGTTTAATTATTGGTTCTTCAAACCGTCCATACATATTCAACACTCTGCCAACTGATCCTCCGGGAACGTACTCTAAGAACAAATTATAGACATCATCCAATGCTTCAAATCCTAAATATTGTACAATGTTCAAATGGTCAAGATCCTTTAGGGTCTCCACTTCAGAATGTAGCGCATCAATAACCTCACGTTGACGGGAACTTGCTCTATCACTTGCAGTTTGAGGCACTTCTACTTGCTTGACAGCCATCATTTCTCCCGTTGTCGCATTCAGAGCTAAATACACTTTACCAAAAGTACCTTTGCCTATAAGCTCTCCCTTTACCCATATGAACTTTTTGAATTCTCCTTTCTGATCGCGAAGTAAGCTAAGATTTCCTTTGCTGATTTCACTGGGTGTCATTTCTACGACCCGCTGTCCCCACATCTTGGTGCTCTTACGCCGTAGTAATGCTCCAGACTTCTGATTTGATACTCCGGAAGACTGACGTTTGCGAGCCTCGCTGGCCTCTCTTGCGACCACACGAAGCGATTTAAGCCGAGATATTTTCTGCGAATTACGCTCCGACCTTGGGTACAGATCAGTGTTGTTCACGCTTCCACGATATTCCGATTTCTTTTGCATGTCGGTGGAGCTTTCGCTGACCGGCCTTTCTAGAGTCAAAGTATTTCCATCTGAATGGGCTTGAGAGCTAGCTTGCGGCAGCTGCGTTTCGACTTCTCGGTCGTTCTGCTCTTTCTGTTTAGATTGTTCTTTAAAAGAAAGTTCCTCTGTCCTCGCTGGAAACACTTTCGCCGGTAAGTAGTTCTGCCAGTACTCCTCAGTAGTGGAAGTTGTCGATGTCGGCTCTGCAACTGGAGACAATCTTGGATCATCGATAATTGGCTTGTCCAAATCGGCGTTTGGGAAAAATCGTTCCAGGTTATCGTATACTACCTCAGCAGGCGGTCGGACGACCCATTGTTCTCCATTTTCATCACGAATTCGCACGGGAGATAACTGACTGCTTGACGGCACCGAAGAAAGCTGACCTTGATGGTCCCCTAAAGACGTTTCAACTGTCAGTTCTGGTCGATCTTGACGAGGAACTGGCGCTGGAGCTTTGGCCCAAAGGTCATCATCGGTATCGTCAGATCCGCTATCGCTAACAAATGCAGGGGCGTCAGCAAAAGATATCTCGTTTTCAGTAAACGAAAAGTTTTCGTTATGACTTGTGGTACTAGAACTTTGCGCAGAAGCGATTTCTCGCACAGAAAACTTTTCCTCCAAATATGTCTCCTTATTTTCAGTAGCTGTTGTCGCGGCAGTTCCTTTGGTAGATGACACATCTGTTCGCAGCTTATCGTTAGATGACATTGATGATAGAGAACCCTTGGACGGAATGCGCCTGCTTGATGATTTCCGTACAGGTTTGCGCACCACGGCATTTTGACGCCCTACATACGGCAATGGAATCAAGGTTTCACTTTGGCCAGGGGAGAAGCCAGACTTATCAGCTATAGGAAGGCTCTCGGTGCTGACAGTAACTTTGACCTTAATAGAAGAGGTGCGATTAAGCGGCGGAGGCGGAGCATTCCGCAACGCCACCAGAGAAGGCTTTCGATCGTAGGGAGATATCCTTCGATCGTCGAAATTGATTTCTCTTTTCGTAGATCGAATGACTTTGAAACTCTCGTTCGGTTCTGCTAATGGTTTCTGTGGAAGAATAGAGGAGGGACTACCCGAAGAAACAACCGATGTGGGAGTTGCAACCGACAAGGAAGTAGAATTAGTAACCGATGTAGTGGTCGATGAAGACGGCGGTTGGCTGCTGCTAGCTGCCGATGATATAGATGTCACTGATGCAGCAGACGACGCAGTAACAGGGGTATTTGACACATGTGCCAGGGCTGCGCCAGAGACGTACAGCTTTAAGGGATCCTCATGAATCGGCAATTTTATTAGCTCCCGCAACACAGTCTCCTCTAACGCATCTCCCCATCGGCAGTTGAAGTCGGTGAGATGCAACGCGAAATGACCCGCCCGGTCAAGGCTAAATCGTTGCGCAATCATTGACCTGACGTCAGACACCGATGTGGCCTGACTAATATCCATCAGTGTGAACGTGCGATTGTCTAGAGTAACCAGTATTACATGGCTCAACGTGTTTTTGCGTGGACGATATTTAGGATCCACAACGTACTTCTCCGCAATCGTCGAGGGAACTTTCCGAGTAGTGGTCATTTCAGCCACGGGGCTTGTAGGAGAGTCTAATCTGCTATCTCGACTTTTGCTGCGATGATCCTTTCGTCTCAATTTGCCAAACAGTCCACGGCCCTTGCGAGAGTCACTATACGAGGATGAGTCGTGAGATGTGGTCGGCGCCGGCAACGAAGGCATTCCACTGGACAACAGGTCTTCATGAGTGATCGACGATTCTGAAGAATTTGATTTGTGGTGTCTTCGGAAAAAGGGCCGGAACGATGGCGAAGCTGGTGGCATTGCAGAAGGTTGGCCGGATGATGGCGACGAAGATAGTTTGATGGTGCCAGCTTGCTCATATAAAGAGAACGGCCGTGAAACAGGCCGTCGTTGGATTCTTGAGATGGACGTACTTGCCGACAAAGCAGAATTAGAAAAATTGCCATGTGAACCATGCATTGACGAAGCCTCGTCGGGCCAAGATGGCGAAGCTGAGGATGACGTGTAGCCACTGTTGGGCTTAGTGGGAGACAAACCGCCGTCCGAGCCAGGCTTGGCAGGTGAAATATTCTCAGGGCTCAGTCTTTCCGAGGCATAATGTTTTGATGGAGATCCCTGATCGGAATTGGATTTTACAGGCGAACTCTCCGGAGTGGGGCGAACAATATAGGGGCCACTATCTAAACTCGGTCTGGCAATAGAATCAATATCAAGCTCTTGACTTGCGAACGGCGAAGAGCCTGGACCAAGAGACCTATGTAACACACGACGGAGGTTATGTATAAAGCGCGAGGGGCTTGTATCCTGATTTTGATTTTTTTGCGATAGGTGACCCAGTTTCTTCAAATTCTGATAGTTGATTAAGGCAAAGAAATCATCGCCATGAATATTACGCTGACGAAATGCATCAAGCCAGTCTTGGCCAAATTTTCCCGCCTCCAGCCATAACAAAACTCGCTCATTTGTCCACTGATTTGGATCTGTGGCAGGCCAAGGCACCGTGGTAGAAGTGATGGTCTGCGCATGTTGAAGAGGCTGCGGATGGGATTGCGAAAACGACTGTTGCCTAGAATGACCCGCGGATGGTGCTGGTAATGATGGTGAAGGATGAATAGGTTGCAAGGAAGGAATGGACAGAGATGAAGTTTGGACGTACAAGGAAGGATGGTTAAGCTTCTGACTCCTGCCGCTACTGTTAACGGTGCCGCCAAAGGATTGCGGATGCGACTGTTGAATTTGCTGTAATAGCAGTTGCTGCTGAGGAGGTTGCCGGACTAAGTTCGAGGGAGAGGCGGATTTGTGTGAGGACGATGATATAGTTGGAAATGCTGTAGACGTCGGTGCCACTGTCGTCGAAGAAGATGGAAGAGGAAGGTAATCGGCCTCCGATTCGACCGGCCTTTGTTGTACCTGCGGATGTTGTGTAGCCGTCGGAGAAGCCAAAAAAGATTTTCTGTCCATCATGAGTTGACCGCTACTTTTCCTCATATTATCTGTGGAGCCGATAGGCATATCTGAGTCCAAAAGAGCCATTGACCTTAAATCTTGGTGAGACCTATGCTGTCGATATGCCAGTCTTGGAGCTGGAGGCATGCCGGATGACGTCGATAAAGACATGTTAGTGGCTTTCGCAGCATTCGCTTGTATAGCAGGCGCTGCTGGGGACGAGACCAGTGAGCTTGTTCTCTCGGGCAGCATTAAAGGACAACTGACCAATTCACCAGCAGAAACTGTGCCCAGGTGGCTTAGAGGCGACAAATCGTTCGCAGTGTGATAGCTGTCATTTGATGCGAAAGAACTTCCGGATCTCTGTGGATCATATATATTGGCGGTAGGTCGAAATGGAGTACTACTAATAGCAGCAGCAGTATTTATAGATTTATTACTGTCAGACTTCATAATTCTTTCCGAGCCAGAGAGGCTTTGAGAAAAATATAATGGGACATCGTCTGGGTCTATTGACTGCTCGTGCTCCACCACCTCCCTGTTGACGGTCATAAGATTAATGAGTAGATTAAAGCCGCGGACGGATCCAAAATAATACCAATACCACAAGAAGGGCAGCACAAGTTGAGCCCAACAAAAAAAGAAAAAAAAATTGTACGGCAACAAGCGACAAGATATACTAGAAGTTTGCCACTAAAATCATGTCAAGACGGCCTCCAGTGACAGTTCTTGAGGCGTTTGGACCGCCGCTGTCTAAGATATTTCTGGCGAGTTCTGTGGTGTATTTTGGCCTCTATGCAGTCAAATCAAAACTAGAGTTGGACAGTAAGAAAGAGGAATTGCAGTGTAAGTAGTCGCATGCTCATATGCAAATGAATGTCTTCTAACCAGTGCAAATTTCAGAATTAGAAACGAAACTTGATTCATTAGTAGCGGCTGCCCCTACGGATAGCGGGTCCACTGCAGACCAGAACAAGCCGAGTAAATCTAAATGGTTCTGGCAATAAGGAAAAAACAAACGCAAGAAACCACAAAACGAAGAAAGAAACAACTCCACCCCTAACAATGATTGACTAATAATAAATATGTCTATGTAAATAATAAACAGCAGTTAATTATACTTCTCCATCTTTTCTGATAGATACTGACGGAACCTTGAAGTTTTCTGCTTAGGAGCTGGCGGCTCCCTCGGAGGTTCGCCATCTCTGCGAATTTTAGAATAGAGAATTTGGGCATTTTCCGGCTTGATTGTTGAATAATGCCTGCCGCGAAATTCTGGAATATTGAAGTTGCCGAAATCATCGTTGGTTAGTAAAGAGACACTTTGTTGAAGTTCAGTCACAACTGTTGCCAGACTTACATCTCTAGCATCATCAGCCAATTCTTTAATGAATCCTTGCAGAAAGTTGACGTCAATCTCGAAGTTCCGTATAGCCACCGGAGTTACTTCATAGGCATCTAATAAGAACTGTAGTAGATTTGAAGCAAAATGATCAAATGCCTCGAGATAACAGAAACTCTTGACATACTGAGGCAGATTCAAGAATGCCGAATTCAGTAGTGTTTTAACAAATTCAGCCATTTCGCATAAGTACGGCGATGGGTCATCTCTCGGAACGGTTTCCAGCCAGTTATAATCAGCTAGGTCGAGGAACTTGTCAACCACTTCTTGCAAGATTTCGTATACTCTTGTTTGGGCTTTCTTTTCTGTCAACGCAAACTTATCTGTTGCTTTAAGTCTAATTTCACCATGCTTGCCAGAAAATCGTTCCCGAGCCAGCTTTTTTTCCAACATCTTACAAGCATGACCGAAAAAATCCAAATTAATCAGAATTTGTATGACTTGTTCCCTCGTAGTTGAGTGTAACCGTTCTTCAAGTGTATCGCATGCATTACACATTGCAGTATCCACCGCCGCACACATGATTTCTTCTATTTGCTTTGGATCATGTTGCAGCTCTTCTAAGAATGCTTCATGTCGTTCTATAAATGTATGAATCTCCATGCAAGCAAACGGGTATATTCCAGAAAATGGCGCGGTAACTGGGAGCCTTATGTTTTGTAGTCTTGCAGACCGATCGTTATTGTCATTAGATAAACTGTCTGCGCTGTTATTCTTGCTACTATCACTGCCACTGCCGTTCCCGCCGCCATTCTTGTTACTGCTGCGCCTTCTACCGGCTCCGCCGAAATGAGCGACATTCTTCCACTCAGTGATACTCTTACCATCGTACCAAGCTATTTGACACAGCTTTTCCAGCCTTTGAGGAGTATCAACCACCATTGGCATGTAATCATCGCGTTCAAGCTCAGAAGTAAATAGCGACCCAAATTGAAGAACGAGAACTTCAGAATACCAATGAAGCAACTCCATGACCAATTTCTCAATCTTCGAGCAATCGAAGCTGTATGTTTCCATTGCATGCAAGAAGATCCCTAATTCCTGTTTTAGCATACGTAGTATCTCCTCATCATCAATCTTCTTCATAAGCGCTCTGATTTGTTGTGTTAGTTTCTCGACTATAGACTCCCAGATATCGTCTACTTCTTTTGCTGGCCGCAATTCTGGAATCACGCGGGATATTACTCGGTCTACAATACAAAACCCGGCCACATTAGCTAGCGTATTTGACACGTCTCCAAGGGGATCGTCGACATCTAGTTTGGCCGTTTCTTCCAATTCGCTAGGAATCAAATAGTCCCGTCTAATTTTCCAATCTGTTTCGAAGTTTTCGCGGTACTGATCAACGATATTAAGACTTGAATACACCAGCATGCATTCATGTAAGTGAGTTAGGTCCAACTTTGGCTCGTCGGCTAAGAAATTATTGGTCTCCCTGTACGCTAATTCAACGGCAGACCCAAATTTATATCTTGCATATAGCTCAGGCCGATGTTGCTCTACAAGTTTGTCCCATTGTTGTTTTTGTTTTTTCATCTTGTCGAATATTGATCGTCCAATGTCTCCACTCTTAGCCTGAAGTTGACTTACCCATGCATCAGTATCGCGCTTGGTTTCCTCTTGAACCATTTTAGTCAATGCCGGCACTGACCGCTGAATCAGTTGGGCAAACCCATACTCTGATACTTCTTTTAAATGGACATTCTGAAGCTCGTCTAGGCTTCTTAATGCTGCAAACTTCTTGCTTTCGTCTAATAAGGTTCTCACTTTGTTTGTTAACTCCAATACTTGTAAACAAGCAGTTACAGCTTCTACAGCTTTTGTCACGTTCTCATGGGTAGTTCTAGCTTCAATATGTTTATTTTTGATTTGAACAACTTTTTGACCGGTTTTGGCTATGCGGGCATTCAAATTGCCTATTGTCGTTTGAACAGTTGCAGCATCAGTCGCCAGCTCGCCTAGCTCTTCTAAAGATGCCATGTATTCGTTGTGATTACCGCTGCATATCTGGTTGATATCCTGATCTTTTTGCCGTTGCATTGATTCCAGAATTTCTACTAAGTCGTCAGCAGTATTGTTGGCTATTGAATTTTTGACGATTGGAGCTAACTGCTCGAGATAATCTTCTTTATTGCGCTTAGATCCCCCTGCCACGGCTGGCCCATCTACACTTAATAATTGCTGTAATTGCAGCTTCATATCATCTATTGGATTGTCCGTCATTGAACTGGTATGATGGTGGTGTGGTTGCGTAGTACCATACAACTAACGTACAGAGTTAACTAATGTATTAATAATTATCCTAGTATGGGATAACCTTATTGTTTTGTTGGTACAACTTTATTTTTGTGTGGTGTCTAGTAAACGTAAACTACAACCCGAAAAACAATTTTCGGGTGTTATTCCCAGTTACTAGGTGAACAGCAACGGCAGGTTTAACTTTACCGGTGAACATCGCCGTGAAATTTAATGATAGTACAATTTCAGGTGATGGGGTGGGCCGAAGCGAAGTAACTTTAATAGCATTGAGGTGTTAGCTAGACGAATACGCGATATCAATTTTCAGATACTAGATACTTCATTAGTATATAGGCTTTCGAAATCTAAATATAAAAATAATCAGGTGGCCCAGTGCTACTATGCCATAACAGGTAGTTGGTGGGAATCCGGAGCTGAAGGTTAACGGAAGAAACGAATAACCGTTTAGGCGGACCGGAGACATATGCCCGGCATACTATTTTTTTTTAAAAAAAAGAAGAAAAAGACGTACAGCGGAACCAAGAACAAAAAAGGCGGTATGACAAAAAAGCGGGCTAAAAAAACAAGGACTTGCCGGAATAAAGCGGTTGCCCACAGCGGCGAAGAGAGAACAAGTGCTCTGCGACGAAAGAAACAGTATGCGAAGAAGGTAAATAGTAAATAATGCTCGCCTAATTTGACCGTCCCGTCCTCCTTCATAAATGCAGTTTAAGCTTGAAATTAACGTTTTCCCAAAGTCACGTGCGGCGCCGCGAATCCCTGGTAGTAAGTATATAACATTAGGAGGAGTTGCACAGCCATCTTTTGGCATATACATAAAAGTTAACCGGGTGACGGTGATATGATATTTGGGTGAAATTATTTATTATGGGAAAAGCAGCAAGTAAACTATCTAAGGAAGATCTTCAAGAGCTTAAGAAGTCAACATATTTCGATAGAAAAGAGTTGCAACAATGGTACAAAGGATTTTTAAAGGACTGCCCGAGTGGACAGCTTGATAAAGACGAATTTCAAAAAATATATAAACAGTTCTTCCCATTTGGAGATCCCTCGACCTTTGCCGAATATGTTTTTAATGTATTTGATAGCGACAAAAGCGGAACCGTTGACTTTAAGGAGTTTATAGTCGCGCTGAGTGTAACGTCGCGAGGTAAACTAGATGAAAAACTAAAATGGGCTTTCCAGCTGTATGACATTGACAATAATGGAGAAATTTCTTACGAGGAAATGCACGCTATTGTGAGCGCTATTTATAAGATGGTTGGATCAATGGTGAAACTGCCGGAAGATGAAAGCACACCGGAAAAGCGGGTAGATAAGATTTTTCAGCTAATGGATAAAGACAGGAATGGCACAATAACGTGGGACGAATTCCGCGAAGGATCAATGATTGATCCAACTATTGTTTCGGCATTGAGTTTGTATGACGGACTGGTATAGACAGACCGACGAGAGTGACGGTCCTAAATTAACTATTTAAAAATTATTCATTTCTATGCTTTGTATTAGCGTTGTCTGGTTTTCTTTCTTTCTTTCTTTCTTTCTTCTTTTTTTTTCTCTCTCTCTCTATACCCTACAGTATAGGACCTTTAGGGCTCCGGAACTCCCGGTTAGCATTCCTCTAAAATCTAATCTCATAAGATCCCGCACGGACAGTATATTTGACCCATTTCAGCGCATTGTAATTTGTCTTTTCAAAGATTTTCAGATACCGCACAACGATACCGGAACTCGTAAACATTTGTAAAGTAAAATCCATAGATATCGGCGGGCGAGACCATGGCTTACGATTGGTAGTCGGTGTAAGTTCTACTGTAGCGTTAACGGTACACTCTGTGCCTCCACTAATTCTGTTCATTTTCCACATTAGTTGATTTTCTCCTGGATCATAGCGGACTCTGCCAGACGAACTACTCTGAGTAGTCTTAGCAGCGTTTAATGGAGTCGGTATTCTCATTACTACATCTGTCGCATATAGTTTTGGGCCAAAGTTAGCCTTGACAATAATACTGTATTCCACTCTAGTTTGTCCGACTTCGCGCACTTGCGGAATCACCTTGAACGGCAGGTTAATATTTTCCACAGCCCTGTACCTCATAAGTTCAAATTCACCGTCGGGAGGAATAAAGCTGATGGTTCGGTCTCTGTCAAACTGGCTTAATTTAACGCATTGATGGAACTGGCAGTCTTCTAGAGTGACTGAACCAGCGGCTCTTCCCGACCCGTTGCCAGCATCATAGTCGTCATCGTATCCAGCTCCATCAAAACCCGCGCCATTTCCATAAGTCTCATTTCCATACTCCAATTGAAGACTATCATTTAATCCGAATTTACATTCAGGGAACCCAGATAGTTTTGTTTTGAATTTTATATGTCCGTTGACATCTGCCTTAAGTATAGCGCCCGATGCGCTTAGCGAGAGGTTTACATCTTCAAAGATGTCCACATAACATTCATTCTTACGATACTTAATATCTGGTTTTCTCCAGGATATCGCGCCAGTGGCTTGCATTGTAATCTTTGAACTTTCGGTCATACTTGAGACTTTCTTCTCACTCTTGACATTTTCTGTCGTTATATATTCCTTCAGACTATTAATTTCAGTATTTTGTGGATAGCCAAAGTCGATGATTTCGTCTAGTAACTCATAAATAAACGTGAAATTATTCTTAACCGCTTGTTCATCTAGCTTGTTGAAATATCCAATGCATAGATGGATAAACCGGTATAAGAATTCAAACACTAAACCAGCGTCAATATTTGATCTTGTAACAGCGACAATGTAAATATTTTCGTGTTTAACATGTAAAAAAGACGTTGATCCTAATGTTAGTACTGGAGACTTTGCATCTGGATTCGAGATTACTTGAATTCGAAATACGTCAGCAATAGTCCTGCGAAGTCCATCTCGGTACAACCGGGAGATTAATACTTCGCCTTTTTGATTATATATTAAAAGGGCCGATATCATCGAAAGGTTGGTCAGTTAATGTTAGTAACAGTAATGGTGTACACCGTGTACGCCGTACAGGAGAAGCCGAACTTTACGTGATGTCTTCCCTCCTAACTTCCCAAGTTGAGCTAGTTGAAGGTTAAAATGTGGGTAGTGGATTGCACAACGGTCTAAAATTTATTTAGAAAATAGTATACCTATCAGTGCATTAATTATAAATATTTGTGAGACTGTTGTATTTTGGCTTTTCGCTTTTTCATTAATTCCTTTTTTTTTTTTTTTTTTTTTTTTTTTTTTTTTTTTTTTTTTTTTTTT